>JBBPSC010000362.1:0-19892 GCA_038093395.1 Baorangia bicolor
AATCTACGATATAGTAGGGCATGTGCATAAGGCATGGTGTGGCAGCATAGCCATAAAATGGAACAGAAGCATGACATGAGGACCACATGAGGATGTGGCAGAATGGAACATAAGAAGCATGGCATGCATACAACACATGTAGAATGGAAGAGAATAATAACCTGCACGGTGATGAGTGAAGAGGTGAAACTGTGCTAGGTGTAAGTGGATCTTAGATCTGTTAGAAGTAAGCATCCATTGCGCGAAAAGTTCTAAGTCCAAAAGATTAGATAAAGTGTTCATGATAGTTAGATGATTAGATCTGATAAGATCACGTGACACGATAAGATAAGATGAAAAGATAAGATAAGGGAGAAAAATGTTAGACCCGTAACAGCTTCTCGGCTCCCCTCACTCAATGCAGCGCGCTTCGGCACTGCACATCCCTTCTCACTCACACCCACACCCGCAACTAAACGCGTCATGGGGCACATCTCGCCTGTCATTGAGGACGTCCCCCTCCCAGGACTCCTCCCAGCCGACTTGAATGACGAGAACA
The DNA here is from genome assembly GCA_038093395.1 of Baorangia bicolor. NCBI lineage: Eukaryota > Fungi > Basidiomycota > Agaricomycetes > Boletales > Boletaceae > Baorangia > Baorangia bicolor. The sequence goes on from JBBPSC010000362.1 coordinate 539, forward strand.
ACACCCCCACTCCAACAAAGCGCGCCTGAGTGCTGCTCGCCCCTTCATCTGAGACCTGGGATGTCGACAACATCATCGACATCTATGGCTCAGACGTTGATGCACAAATCGCTGATGCAGCTGGCATTGCAGATGTCCCTCTCGATGATGCTGCAATGTTATACAGTGACAACATGGTTTTTGGGAACGAGATCTTCAATGAAATGTCAGTCTCCTCTCCATCTCCTTTGAGCTCACACACTAACAATCTCTCCTCATCAGGATTGAGTATTAATAGTGTAGCTACTGAAACAACCCAAAAGACACAAAGTCCCAAGGTCGCACTAAAACAGCTAAACTCATGGAGGAGAGGAAGAGAAGAGAGGCTACTCTGATCTTTGTGGGGAAAAGACCAAGAGAACTAGACTGGAGTTCTCTGGCCGTTGCATTTGAGCTTATATACTACATGGGTGTGTACACCTGTGTATGTCTAATCTACAATATAGGAGTAACATGTGCATAATGCATGGTGTGGCAGCATAGCCATAGAATGGAACTGAAGCATAACATGAGGACCACATGAGGATGTGGCAGAATGGAAGGTAAGAAGCATAGCATGCATACAACGCATGTAGAATGGAAACATAGCCTGCATGGTGAAAGGGTGAAACTGTGCTAGGTGTAAGGGGGTCTTAGATCCAGTAGAAGTGAGCATCCATTGCGCAAAAAGTTTCCAAGTCCAAAAGATTAGATAAAGTGTTCATGATAGTTAGATGATTAGATCTGATTAGATCACATGACACGATAAGATAAGATCAAAAGATAAGATAAGGAGGAAAAATGTTAGACCCATAACAGCTACTGCCTTCTCCCTGTACATAAGTAGTCAAAATGATGAAACATGTATGCATTCTGTTGCCTATTCTGGCTGTACTAAGTGCAAGGGCAAAGGAAAAGCTGAGCATGAACATGAATGGATGATAGACTCAGGGGCTTCCCTACACTTCACTATGTCAATGGATGATTTTGCTCAATATTGGCCACTGGATCACCCAATATTTCTCAATACTGCCAATGGTCATACTCAGATCACAGGCAAGGGTACAGTCTTTCTGACTATACACCCTGAGAATGGCTGCCCTTATACTGTGCACCTATACCCAGTCCACTATGTACCTGACATAAATTGTTGATTATTATCCATGGGCAAATTTCTCCAAGACAACATGACTGTGCACAGTGACATGCAGCATATCACTTTCTATCGAAAATCAGGATTGGAATACCTTTCCTTCCATCCTTGATTCTATGGCGATTCAATCTATTCAATTATGTCTCTCCCTTTTGAGACCACCCATGCCCATCTGGCTACAGTCTATACAATTGACTACCAGACTCTCCATCGCCATCTTGCCCATCCCTCTCGCGATGTTCTCTCATACGCAAAGAAGAACATTTGGAACTGTCCAAATATAACCATATCCACCAAGGACCCTTTGTGCCCTGGCTGCACTCTTGGAAAGATGCCCAATAAGGCATTCTTGCATAACCCAGCTCGCGCCACCAAACATTTTGTTACGTGAAGTGTACCAAAGAGGTCTCATTCAACGAGAATACTCACAGGCGATGCTCACTAAGAGACCGACATCTGAGGAGCTGCAAGGATAACAAGATACTGGGACGAGGGAGTCTCCAAGGAGACTGGCGAGGATGCCCAGGGGCACTGGGACTTTATATGATGATGCCTAGGGTTACTAGGTCTTGAATGAAAAGAAGAGCGTTGACAATGAGTCACACTTGAAGATGAGGACAAGGACTTAGGAGAGGAAGCTTGACTTCCAGGTGATTCAAGAAAATATGCTTGTATAGCGTAGATCAAGAATAGGGAACTACAAGTGGTACAGCATAGGTTTTAAATAGTGAAGAAAGTGCGCATGGACCAGGCTGACTAAAGGAATGGAAATCGATGGAAGGTAAGAGAACTTGTCATCATGAGAGAGACGACTATGGAGGGATAGAAGTCCAAGTAAGGGAGTCAAGGTAACAAGTATGTAATGACAATATCGGAAGAGTTGGCAAGGATTAATGAAGCTGAATTGATAGAAGCCGACCTACCACTGTTACGGGTCTACATTTTTCCCCTTCACATTTTACATTTTATCTTATCTTATCACATCATGTGATCCCTCAGGATCTAATCATCTATCTTATCGTGAACGCTCACTTACATTTCATGAACTTAGAATCGTTTCGTGCAACAGCTGCTTAGTCAGCTTGGACACTCAACCCTTTCACACGGATCTACGATCCACTTACATTGTCATGGTGTTCACTTTTTCACTTCATCACTGTGCTGGTTATTATTACATCATGCTTCTCTTCCATTTGATTAACATGCACATCACACATTGTATGCTTCTCTTCTCTTCCATTCTGCCACACAGCGTGTTGGCCTCATGCTATGCTTCTATGCTTCCATTCCATTCCCATACATGTGGACAAAGCATTGCACATCGTAGATTAGACATACACAGGTGTACACAACCATGTAGTATATAAAGTCCCAATGCAACGCCAGAGAACTCCAGTCTAGTTCTTCTGGTCTTTTTCCCTCAAAGGGTCCCAGTCGTAGTACTCCTTTCCTCTCTTCCTAAGTCTTAGCCTTTCTAGTGCAACCTTTGAGCTTCAAGCTTTGAGGGTTGTTTCAACCACGCCACATACGAGTGACAAGTTGAGAGATAACGAGATAAGTACAGCGATGAAGAGGAAAAACTGTAACACCCTTTGAGTTAATCCATTTGGATCTCAAATCCTTCCCGATTGATTCATATCAGAAGTACAAATATGTAATAATTTTTGTAGATGATTTCACTGGCCATGTATGGGCATCATGCATGCGCCTTAAGGGTGGCACCATCATTGTCACACGTGATTTCCTCTTAATGGTATTGACTCAGCATTCCGCCAAAGTCATATCATGGATGTCAGATGCAGGGGGAGAATACAAATCCAATGCTTTTGATGTGCTTCTAAAGCAGCATGGCATCAAAATTCTGCAATCTGCTCCCCACACTCCTCAACAAAATGGTTGTGCTGAATGCTTCATGCGCACCATGATGGATAAAGCTGAGGCAATGTGCCATGAGGCCTGCTTACCTCCTAGCTGGTGGGAATTTGCTGTACTTCATGCAATCCATATCTACAACTGTACCCCACTCCGTAGAATAAATTGGTGCACTCCATATGAGTTGCTGCACAGTGAAATACCGGATATTTCACATCTCAGAGTATTTGGTTGTGGTGCTTATGTATATCTATCACCCGATGTGTGAAAAGATAAGCTAGCCCCTAAATCTGAGCTAATGACATACATCGGCATTGCCCCAGGCAATGAGCACAATTTTATTTTTATGTGCTATCCCCTCAATGTCATCCTCACATCTGCTCATGCAATTTTCGATGAAGCAATGTTTCCTCATTGTGTGACTGCTGGCAAGTGTTACACGAAGCGTACCAAAGGAGTCTCGTTCAACAGGGATACTCCGCAGGCGATTCTCACGAAGAGACCGACGTCTGGGGAGCTGTGAGGATAACGAGATATCAAGATAAGGGAGTCTCAAAGAGACTGACAAGGATGCCCAGGGGCACTGGGACTTTATACAAAGATGCCTAGGGTTACTAGGTCTTGGACGAGGAGAGAAGCATCGACAAAGAGTCATGCTTAGAGACAAGGACAAGGACAAGGAGAGGAAGCTGTACTTCCGAGTGATTCAAGATGGTATGCTTGTATTGCGTAGATCAAGAATAGAGAAATACAAGTGATGCAGTATAGGTTTAAATAAAAGGGAATACGTGCACGGACCAGGCTGACTAAAGTAATGGAAGCGGATGGAAACGGATGGAACACTCGTCGTCATGAGAGAGGCGACTGCGGAGGAAGATAAGTCCATGTAAGGAACTAAGGGAACAAGTAGGTGATGATAACATCGGAGGGGTCAGTGAGGATTAGTGAAGCAGAAGTGATGGAAGCCGACCTACCGCACCACGTGCGAGTGACAAGTCGAGATGTAACAAGGTAAATAGAGCGATAAAGAGAGAAAAACGTAACAGCAAGCATCACAACACTCGCATCCAGCAAGACGCTCCTCCCTTTGATCTCCCTGGGATCATGCCTGACCTCACCATGCAAGGAGATGAAGATTTTCCTCCTGCTAACAGGCATCAACCTGCACCACCTCAGGCACCTCCTAGGGCTGAAAGCCCTCCTCCACCTCCAAGAACTCCTAGTCCTCCTCTGGCTCCTCGCCCCACAGCTCCACCACAAGCCCCTCACCGCTCTCAGCACAAAAGGCGTATTCCAAACTGTCCTGACAATGTCTACAGTGATCGCCACCCAGTGTTATGCTTTTTCCTCTTTATTGTTCTATTTACCTTGTTACTTCTCAACTTGTCACTCGTACATGGTGCGGTAGGTCGGCTTCCATCACTTCTCCTTTGCTAATCCTCGCCAACCCCTCCGATATTATCATCACTTATTTATTACCTTAGCTCCCTTACATGAACTTATCCTCCTCCGCAGTCACCTCTCTTGCAATGACGAGTATTCCATCTGTTTCCATCTGTTTCCATTCTTTTAGTTAGCCTGGTCTGTGCGTGCGTTCCCTACCTATTTAAACCTATGCTGTATCGTTTATATCTCTATTCTTGATCTATGCTATACAAGCATACTTTCTTGAATCACGCGGAAGTCAAGCTTCCTTTCCTAAGTCCTTGCCCTCGTCTCCAAGCGTGACTCTTTGTCAACGCTCTCCTCCTTGTCCAAGACCTAGTAACCCTAGGCACCCTTGTATAAAGTCCCAGTGCCCCTGGGCATTCTTGTTAGTCTCTCAAAGACTCCCTTGTCCTAGTATCTCGTTATCCTCGCAGCTCCTCAGACGTTGGTCTCTTCGTGAGCATCGCCTGTTGAGTATCCCTGTTGAATGAGACCTCTTTGGTACGCTTTGCGTAACACCCAGTCCAACAATTCAAGGACACTGAAAGAAACTCTCTCAATGGCAGGAGGCCATTCAACCTCCACAACCACCAGCAGCACCAGCTGCACCAGAACCTGGTCCCTCCAATACAAATCCTGAAATGGATATTGACCAGTTATGTCTGGATGGGGAAGCACCATTGGCACATTTCTTGCTCGCCAAAGCAATTGACCCTAATGATGGCTCAGCTAAGCCACCTTGTGAATGGTCTTACAAAGACATAGCTCGCCTGCCCAAGGCTGAACGTTTCCAATGGGAACAAGCTTGCCACGATGAGATGGAAATTCTCAAAAAGCACAAAGTCTTTGAACTAGTAGACCACCCAAAAAATCAGAAAGTCATTAAAAATCACTGGGTCTTTGATGCTAAGACAGATGGCCGTAAAAAAGCCTGCTTAGTTGCCAAGGGTTTCTCTCAGGTCAAAGGCATGGACTTTAACCAAGTATTCTCACCGGTTGTGTGATTCGAAACAGTGTGCTTAATGCTAGCACTTGGCACACTTGAAAACTGATACATCTCTGGACTCAATGTCAAAGCGCCTATCTTTATGGCAAGCTAGATGAAGAGATCTATATGGAACAACCAGAAGGCTTCACCAAGCCAGGGCAAGAGCACAAAGTGCTCCAATTGCTTCATGCCCTTTATGGACTTAAACAGGCAGGGTTAGCCTGGTGGCAAACCCTCAATGAGTCTATGAAAGAACTCGGCTTTGAGCGCCTCAAGTCTGATGCTGGTATTTTTCTCTACAAAAAGAAAGGCTCCTGTACAGTTGTAGCCATCATTTATGTAGATGATGCCTTTTTCTGCAGCCCCAACAAAGCCACAGTAGATCAGATTAAGGCACACTTCATGCAGAAGTGGGAGTGCAGAGATCTGGGGAAGACAACTGAGTTTCTCCACATGCATATCTGTTGCTCAGGTCGCAAGATCTCCTTAGATCAATGTGCCTATCTTGACAAAATCATCAAGCAATGTGGTATGACAAATGCCAAGGTTGCACCCACTCCACTGCCAGCAGGTTATTACCCAACACCAAATGAAGGTACCACTAGTGCAGCCCTGAGATCCAGATTTCAAACAGTGATTGGATCATTGTTATATCTGATGCTAGGCACACGCCCTGATATCGCTTATGCTGTCATAGCACTAGCAAGACAATCAGCCAATCCATCTGAGGAACACCTCGATAAAGTGCTTTATATTTGCCGCTATCTCATTGGAACAAGGAATTACTCCCATGACTATGATGGTTCCTCTGGACAAGGCATCCTTGCCTGTACCAATTCTGATTGGGCATCAGACCCCACCACATGCCATTCTCAAACTGGCTACTTCTTTAAATTAGCAGGTGGAATATTCTCTTGGGCCTCTCATGCTCAGAAATCTGTTGCATTATCCAGCACTGAAGCTGAATATATGGTGCTCTCTGATTGTAGCCGCCAAGCAATCTGGATCCACACCCTACTATCTGAACTGGGGTATAAACTCTCAGCAGTCCCTATCTGCAGTGACAACCAGGGTTCCATATTTATGGCATCAAACCCAGTCACTGAGAGTAGAAGTAAGCACATAGACATTCACTATCATTATATACATGAAGTCACTGCCGAAGGCAAAGTGCAACTCTTCTTTATCGAAGGAAATGATAACCCTGCTGATATGTTCATCAAAAACCTTGGTCATATAAAGTTCAACAAATTCAAGGCTCAACTAGGTCTCACTTTTTACTGATCTAGTCTCCTTTACCCCCACTGCTCCTTAAGCACGATTTTCCGCTTACAAGCCTTACCTGGCTTTTAGCGAGGGGGAGTGTTGAACATAGCGCTATTAAGCAGCAAATCAACTCCTATTTTCATATCTTATCTAGTATGTAGATACATGGGAGATCTTGTCCTTATCTAGGATATACTTACATAATCTCCCATCTCTGTATGTATATAAGGCTGCCCTATGTGCCTCTATAATAGAAGAGTTTTTCCCTCTTACTATCATCTCTGTAAGTAGTTGCTCTGCCTTCAGCATTGCTCCCTTCAGGTTGAGCAATGCACCTGCTCAACAGTATATTGTCCTGTCAGGTAGCACCAAATTGGCAATAACTATGGCTATTTCAAATTGCTACATATTTGGGGGAAGATCATGAGAAGTATAAATACTACAGCTGCTACACAGTACTACATTACATGGTCTTTTTTTCCTGATGTATAAATATTATACACATTGGCCAAGTGACCTACTGTTGTAATCCCATATATTCACATCAACAGTTTGGAATATTCATAATGCTGATAAATATTGCCCTGAAATAGAAGATTGTTGCTACTGCTACAAATGTATTGGGTTGGTTACATATTTTGTAAGTAAGGTACCTTTATAAAGGTTTATATGCCCTTATACAAAATACACTTCTTGCAGAGTATATAAGGAGTATATAAGGGGTTTATAAGAAATCCGTGGTACTCGTGATGTGTGTGCTCATCGTGCGACCAGTTACAAGTCCTGTGAAGTGGACTCTTCTAGTGATTGTAGCCACGTCTGAATCTTATTTTCGTTGTCAGCAACATCTGCAGCATCACTGTCAGGCAGTCTTCTTTCACCCTCTCTCATTGGTCGCTTCCACAGCTGGGCCAAGACCAAATCAAACATATCTTCGAAAGTCGGCTGGTCTGATGGGTTGGTGGTTTGTTTGCACTCCCTCTGCCACGTCGAATGGTACGAGCTGCTGGCTAATGAGATACCTGTGCGGTAGTATTGCCTGATGCATCTTCACTGTGAGCACCCTCCACGCCACTTTGATAATAAGAATCTTTTGAATTCACCCACATCAGTAATTTACTCATGGCCTTATTCAGCCTTATCTGCGCTTTGTTAGCACTTTGTCGGCATTGAGGCGCAAGGTTGTGCAAGTCGCTCAAGGCCACTCGTTTTCTTGGATGTGACTTGTACATCACTTGTATTGCACTTTTGAGACTCGTGATTAGGTGCCTCAATGGGGAAAATTAGAAAAAGTGACACAAGATGTGCCATATCGTCCATTAAAATTCTCGCACTTTTCGTACTTAGCATGGGACATCTCAAGGGGGAAAAGTGGGGAAAGCAGCACATGATGCGCCATATCATCCACTGGGAAAAGGGGATAGGTATGAAAAGGGGGTAATTAGAGTGGTCGGAAAGTGGCAAAAGGCAGATACGACTCAGAACAGGATATCTCAAGGGTGAAAAGTTAAAAAGGTGGCACAGGATGCATATCGTCCACTGGAAAGAGGTACAAAAGGGAATGGGTGATTAGAGTGGTCAGGAGTTGGCAAACGTGGCAAACTTGAAAGGCCAATATGAACAAGCCAGTCAGCACGGAAGAGTGATTAGAATCGGGATATATGAACAATTAGACGAGATCTAGAGAAATGTCAGTTAGTTCCTGTAGTACGAACCAAATAAAAAATTTACCAGAGTAAAGCGCGTGGATCAACAGTATCAGCATCAGAGGGGCTGGAATTAGTGGGGCCATGGTTGAGCAATGCATATGCAGAGGTAATGATGTCGGCAGTATTTTCAGGGCCCTTCTTTGTGACCGAGATCGCATATGATTGCATTTCACTGCCCCAGTTACCCACAGAGAACATGGACATGCCTTTGCTCATGTTTCCGGTTGCCTTGTTGAGTGTCTTCGGCAGTGTGATCTTCCCCTTCTTTTCTGCCATTTCCTTCACTGCATCCTGTACGTCAATGGTGCCATCACAAACAAGGGTGAATGCATGCTCGAGCTATGATAACAATACAGTCAGTACATCAAATCAAGCAGCGTGGGGAGATTTTACCGCAGCAGCTGCGAGGGCGACAACGCACTCCAAACCATAGCCTTTGCGCAGCTTTGCCATTTCTAAGGACTGGACATCAACAGCACTAGTTGTTTTGCTCAAATGGGCAGTCACAATGAGTTTCAGGATAAAGTCTGAATGAAAGTTGCAAGTAGGATCCAGTTCATCACAATCCTCATGTGTGAATGGGAAATAGGGGGGCGAAATCAAATCTCCAGCAACTTCTCAGACTACTTCATTGGGGTCCATTGACTCTGCATGAATTTTGACGACCTCCCAGAAAAAATGGATGGCCATAACGAGGGCAGTGGATCCGAATCCACTGTGCCACTCAAGCAGGCGCTGCCATGCCTATTTGTATTGCAGTGAGGGAAAATGAGAAGACGAGAAAAAGGAATGAAGGTGATGATGTACAACACCAAATACTGCACTGTGAACTGTTACCTGATACTGAACATCTGGGTAGACAATGGAAAATATTTCCTGGAGTGCTGTGGCCAGGGTCTCATCGGGAATGGACCAAACATTTGGTTGTCCCCCTGCCCAAAGAATGACAGTGTCCATGAATGCATTCGTCCATTTGTGATCTGCAGGAATAGGAAGATCACTATTTTTGTAGTCGCTGCGAGACTTGGACTTGGTGCCCACAGTCTGAGTCTTCTTGCTTTTGATGGCATCCGCTGAACTCACAGCGGTGCTCATTTTAGCCTGAGTCTCTTCACCTGCCTCTATCTTGACCTTCTTGGCTACAGGCTGAGCGTCTTCTACAGCTGTGACACTGACCGAGGTCTGGTGTGATGTAGACTGGGTGAGAATATCCAGAGATATCAAGGAAAAGTAAAAAGGACTCACCGACATTGTGGTTCATATCTCATGCGTCGCATCCATACTATCAACCTGCATACTATTGCTTTCAACTATTTTGTTGCCTTTGGGCTCACTGTCCAGAGCAATTTCCTCCATCTTTCTCTTGCCAGCTGAGGGAACACGAGGTGAATACCAGGGTGGGATTTGACTAGCCTCAATCTCAACGCTACTGTCACGAGTGGAGGGAACATGAGCCTGAGGATATCAGGGGGGAATTTGACTAGGTTCTATGAACTCAACGTCACTATCAGAACTAGAGTGAACAACCTATGACAGTCAGTTTGGTGAGTATCTATAACCTTGTACCAAGTATGCAAATACACACCAGTGCAATATTATCATTCGACTTTCCCTTTTTGTTCTTAAAAGGCACTGTCTCTTGCTCTGGGTCAGAATCGAGGTCAAAGCCACCAAATTTAGTTGTAATACTGACATCTGTCCCAGAACATTGAGTAGTAGTTGTGGTGGTCAGAGTGTTCACTTTTGTAGCCTGGCTAGTAGATGGTGCGCCAGACACAGATGGATTAAGTGTTGTACTACTATTCATGGAACCTTGGGCCTCTGGATACGTTTTCTCATGGACGATTGCAGCCCAACCTTTGACAGTACCAGAAAGGGACTTCTTCCTGATGGATTCATAGTCAGCAACCAACAGGTTGATGAATGACAGTGTGGACTGAGTGAGAAGTAACATGGCAGACGTGACAGCATGCAAGTACCCACTTTAGATATTGTGACACACGGTTCGGTGCCTTGCTGTGCAACGATTTGATTGCATTGCTGTTGGTGCCCTCAGTGATTGTCTTGCTGGCTTCAGCAATCATCGTCTTGAGTGATACCTTTGGTGCCCTCTTAGGTTTCACACTTGTGGCTGCTGCCTGCACCATCAACAAGTTAGACAGCATCTGATGCTTATCACCTACGAAAATAGTGGGTGCTTGTTTCCTCACAGAAACATTGTTACTGACTTTGCTTGGCCACCGCATTGGTTGATGCACTATTAGGGGAGGAGCTTGATCCCTTCATACCAAATGCTTGCCCCAGCACTTCCTGTAATACCGTCAGTCGTGATGGATGGCATAAATACGAAGCATGTGTGACTCACAGGTATGGCAGTGTTCTGTTCTTTGGCTCGCAGCTCCATAACCATCTTGGCAATAGTGATTACACGTTCTTGCTCAGCTTTCTCTGCTGCAGCTCGCTCCACTGCTGCGTGGTTGTCATCAGCCTGTTTTTCTGCCTTGGTCCGGCGTTTGCCTTGCAATGCGAGGACAATGGCTCTGGGGTGAGCAGTTGCATTCTTTGCACGAGTATGTCAAGGACTTATTAAGAATGGTTTTGGTTTGAAGGCTGAGTGAGGATGAGAAGGCTAGTGTATGGAGTGAGGCAGCAAAAATCATGGTGCAAATTTGAACAACCTTTTGTAAGTCTGGTGCCCTGAGTGCAAACAAATACATAACTCAAGTACTCATGCTCGAACCTTGGAAATGCTAAGTCAGCTGTATACCAGATGCCACCTTGAAGATCAGGTCCACATGCTGCAAATGTTTCCTTGCAGCTTCCATGTGAGCATCCAGGATGTAACCGGTGGTTCAAGACTCCTGGTGGTCGAACCAAGCACCGTCTTGCAGCCCATCCAGTTAATGGTCGACAATATGGGAATCCACCACACTCTCTGCCCTCAGACTCAATGATACATCCCCTGCCCTCTCCTGAACCATCCTCCCGAGCTGGAAACGAGGATGAGAATTCTCCAGACCAGCAACCATGTGAAGAATTGAGGATGGGTGGGACCTTGCACCAAGTATTTCATCCTGATTTGAATGGTAAAGTCACATCATTTCTTATTTGAATAACTACTGATGAATTTTGATGGCTTTAGGATGACCCTGTGATGCACAAGGAAATTTCCTTCCCCCCAATGCACAACCTGAGCCACTCCATGCCACATCAGACAATGATTGGACTCCTTATACCAATCGAACCCAATTTGAAATGGCTGACCTCCTATATCGACGCACTCAAATGAGTGCAGGACAAATCGATGCCCTTATGGATATATGGGCAGCTACTCTACTTGAGTCGGACCCAAATAATCCTCAGTGCAAAATGCCTCCATTCAGGAGCGCAAAACATCTATATGATGTTATCGACAACACTCCATTAGCTGGCACAAAATGGTCAATGCTTTCTGTCAAGTATTTGGGCAATTGGCCATCACCGGATCGGCTACCATGGATGGATCAATTGTTTGATGTTTGGTTTCGTGATCCCCTTGCTTGTATTCATGACATGCTCGCAAACCCAGATTTCAAAGAATCTTTTGACTACATGCCCTACCAGGAATTCCAAGTTGACAATGCTGAACGACGATATCAAGATTTCATGTCTGGCAATTGGGCATGGCTCCATGCGGTATGCTAATTTCAAGTGTATAGGCTTGACTCAGCAGCTTATGAGCTATTACCTAGGATAAAATAGCCAATAAGAGTCCAACAATGCACAGGTCAACTTTTGTGCCAGTGATTTTGGGAAGCGATAAGACTACTGTGTCCGTCGCAATGGGCAACAACGAATATTACCCACTCTACATGTCGATTGGCAATGTTCATAATACCGTCTGCTGGGGGCATCAAGACACTGTTGTTGTTATTGGATTTCTCGCCATTCCGAAAGTGAGTTGTATTATCAAATGCCTATGCACAAATATTGTACTGACTCAACCTTTATCTATCAAGCAACCAGAGAACATTCGTTAGACCAGGAATTTCGAACATTTTGTCGCCAACTGTTTCACAACTCGCTATCTGCAATCCTTCAAAGCCTAAAACCGGTGATGATGATGCCCAAAATTGTTCGCTATGGCAACGGACATTTCTGAAAAACAATATATGGGCTTGGCCCATATATAGCTGATTACAAGGAGCAAGTGCTGCTGGCCTGCATTGTTCGTCACTGGTGTGCACGGTAAGTCCACTCTACTATTTGAAGAGCATGGTGGACACTAATACTGACAATATTCATTGCAGTTGTACTGCGACACGCGGTACACTTGATTCAGACCCAGATACTATAAATGTTACGCGAAGCGTACCAAAGAGGTCTCGTTCAACAAGGATACTCAACAGGTGATGCTCATGAAGAGACTGACGTCTGAAGAGCTGCAAGGATAACGAGATGCTAGGACAGAGGGGTCTCCAAGGAGACCAACAAGGATGCCCAGGGGCACTGGGGCTTTATGCAAAGATGCCTAGGGTTACTAGGTCTTGGACGAGGAGAGAAGCATTGACAAGAAGTCACGCTGAGAGATGAGGACAAGAGCTAGGAGAGGAAGCTAGACTTCCAAGTGATTCAAGAAAGTATGCTTGTATTGCGTAGATCAAGAATAGAGATACAAACGATACAGCATAGGTTTAAATAAGGAATCAAAAGGATATGCACAGACCAGGCTGACAAAGAAAATGGAAGGCAATGGAAGGTAGGAGAACTCATCGTCATAAGAGAGGCGACTGCGGAGGAAGATAAGTCCTTATGGGGAGATCATGGTAATAGATAAGTAATGATAATATCAGAGGGGTCGGCGAGGATTAATGAAGCGGAAGAAATAGAAGCCGACCTACTGCGCCACGTGCGAGTGACTAGTCAAGAGGTAACGAGATAAATGGAACGATGAAGAGGAAAAACTGTAACAATAAACCGCTGTCGGCAGTTGACTGAGACGTTATTTCAGAATGCTTCATTGGATCAAATGTGGAATGAATTTGGTATGGTTGGTGACCTTGTTGTACGTATTCTCTTCTATTTCATTCATACAGTGAGTCGGTGACACTAATCTATTTTTGTTTCTTTCTAGCCATTCACAAATGACTTCCCTCGTGCCGACATACATCAACTCATTGCCCCGGATCTACTCCATCAACTCATCAAGGGAACATTTAAAGACCATTTGGTAGACTGGGTAGAGAAGTTCATCTCACTAACATCGGGATCGACACGACAAGCAGAGCACATCATGGATGATATTGATAGACGGTATGTGTTATTACTCTGTTTATCGCTCGCACTAAACATTCCATAGTATTGCTGCTATCACACCCTTTACAGGCCTCTGCCGTTTCCCACAGGGCCGTGGATTTAAACAGTGGACTGGTGACGATTCCAAGGCCTTGATGAAGGTTCATCCACCCCAGCCATGGAATTTTTTCATGTTTCATCACCAAATCCATAAGGTTTACATTGCAGCAATAGAAGGCTATGTCCCTGACGACATCATACGCACTTTTTGTGCATTCATAAAATTTTGTTACCTCGTCCGCCGGAATGTCATCACTAACTCCACGCTGCACAGCATCAATGATGCAATTGAACGGTTCCATCGTTACCAGGAGGTTTTCAAGAGGACTGGTGTCACCTCGACATTTTCACTTCCCCGCCAGCATTCAGTAAAGCACTACCCTGAGTTAATCCAACTCTTTGGTGCACCAAATGGGCTCTGCTTGTCGATAACAGAGAACAAGCATATCACCACAGTAAAGAAACCATATCGCCAGTCGAACAAGCACAAAGCACTTGGTCAGATACTTCATCACAAAAAATGCAGAAGTGTAACATGACCATATAGAACAGCTCGTTGGCTGAGGGTTCCCATATAGCCATATTTCACGTCAGACGGACCAGACTGTCAGCCAGACGTCCAAATATCCCTGATACGGTAGTAGAGGGTTCTATGGGGTGCAGTTACGGTTCGTTTTGGCAGGGATTTGTTCTTTTTTACGTTTATGTTTATTTATATTTACATCGATGACCGATTTAGGTATTGTATGTGTCGCGGCCCCTTTGTTATTATTGTTGTTGCCTCAAGCCATTGTATTCTTGTGTTGTCCTGCCCTGGATTTGCTTTCCTCCGTCATGCGCCTGAACAGTCGCTCTGTCGTTGGTCGTCTTGATGATGCGCAGCTTTGGTCATCATGTTTTCCCCTCAATCCCTGAGGAGTCTTTGATGCCCATTTTGCACATTCACGGGAATATTTCAACTGTGTTGGTGGCCAACCATGATGTACTGTTGTGCTCCATGTCCTCTGAGCATGCTTAATGGCAGGACTTTGTGTGGTTGCTCAAGTCAGTGCAGCATCCTGGTGCAGACCTCACCTCCATCCCTGTAGGCTCCATCTTGTGACCTGACACCCATTACTCTGCTCGACCCCAGCACCAGAATCGAGCAATGAAAGCTGATTTCCGTGCCCAAGGATTTTAAGCTGGGCTGTTGAGTGTGGGATTTGTTGTGTGATGGTGTCTGGTGCTGGGGTCGAGCGGCAGCGAGCTGCTCAACCCCAGCACCAGAGCCAAACAATGAAGGCTGATTTCCATGCTTGAGGATTTTAAGTTGGGCTGCACTTCTGGTTCCCATGAGGTTGTGGCTGCTGAGGGGTAGCTTCGAGCACCTTGTACAAGTTCTCTTCTGTCACTCAGGTTTGCACAGTGGTCAACAGTATGCTTGATATTTTGAGATCTTGCACATTCATGGTGGCTAATTACTAGCCAGAAGGCCCAGAACATACTTGTGTTTTCTTTTTCTTTTTGAGTCAGCCAGCAGGAAATGTTGTACCAATACTATTTTTATTACTGGATGATCAACCGTGTCTAGGCCTGGCCTATTGCCATATTGGGGATTGCCACGGACGTGGCACTTAGCGTGTTATAGTTATGTCTTGTGCAAGACGGCTCACATCGATGGTAAGTTTTGCAAGATATTGGATGATTCACATTGTAGTGTTCTTGATAGCACATGTATAATACAATATATCGTGTATTTCAAAGGGCACCATATCCCTCCTGAGCATAAATATCATCATCGAGTTCCCCCCCCTCGTCAGCAACCACACGATCATCTACATTGTCTTCGTCACTGTCATCACTGTCAGATGCATTGCCGTCGTTGTCTTCCTCACCGCTGTTGTGCTCAGACTCATTGTCCTTGCTACCTTGCATCATGCCCTCCCACTCTGCAAGGTCCTCCCATTCATCTGCATCCAGCTCACCAGGTTCCTCAACATTGTCCTGAGTGTCCCCCATGTCCTCCGCCTCCCTTGCTTCCGACACCCATGCATTGCCAGCATTCTCTTCATCTTCCATGTTGACGTCCCTGTTCTCATCTTCAACCGGTCATCCATGATCTTGCCGAAGGATGTCGTCCCAATCACAAGTTGCCTTGTGTCCAATACCACCACCGCGCATTCTCATAAACATATCATAGTCAACAAACCTAGTAATACTCATGAGTCCAATGTACTAGCACAAAACAATGCATACTTACGTGTTTATATAGTAATATTTCCAGTCGATGTGATGTGCTGCGTCGTCCTTCTGCCGTCAGGCTTGTGATGGACCAAGCAGGTCATTGGTGCAGCCATATCCAAATGCAGGGATAATGTGTGCCACATGCACCACTGAATCGGGATCAATGAACCCAAATGCGTCGGAAGGATTTTCTTGGTCGAAAAACTGAAGCCGGTGCAGCCGCTTTTCTTGCCACCCGGATGGATAGTTGATATCACGGCAGAACCATCATACAAAGAGGACATTCATCCACGAAGGAGCAGAAAATAAAGAGTGAGGATTCTCATGAGATTGTACCATGATGTGAAAGATCTCAACTACCCATGCGTACCAGTATGGATGCACACATTCGTCTTCATGAGACAAAACCATAATGTCAGCTCGAGTAAGGGGATTGATTGTGTCCTGTTCACGTCGTAGGTCATATGTCATGTAATTGACACGAAGTATCTTGTGAAAGTAGACATGGTTTCCTTTGATGTTGATGCAGCGATGGTCTTCATTGGAGAAGGTGTGTTCATCTCCATCGTATTCTACGCCACATGCACAAGCGAGGAGGTGGTCTTCAAGGTGTGGAATAAACTCCTGGATATCTATTATCAGGAATCAGGACTATGATCCTGAAGTTGTTTCACTTACCTTGAATGTGGGGTCTCCACGACACTCCGAAAGCCATTCTGTGAGGTCTCTTTTCCACGAGTTTTCTGCTATATGATAGTGCTCGAATGGTGAGGTGCGAGGGTGTGGTGGACGTGGGTGGTTCTCTTCATCAAGTTTCTTCCATGCGTCATTGACCTTCTTGATAAACTGCTCGATTGCCTCTTGGTTCGCAATGCTCCTGACCATGGAACCCTTTTTTTTGCCTGAGTGAGGGAACCGTCGTTTTGAGCGGCAGTGTTCAAGTTCGCCCTGGGTATCATGATGTATTAAGGAACTAGACTTCACTTAAACCCCACATCGCTCAATATATCCCCTTCAATCCGTTCAAGTCCCAAATCGACCCACCAATTATCAATGCAAATGGACGGGCTGACATGGGGCTGAATCACCCTGTCCTTGCCTGATTCCTTTGCCCTGTCAACCAGCTCAAGAGATATGATATAGACGTTGAGCAGTAAGTTCTCATTGTCTGATGTAAACATTACTAATCTATCGTAGAGCACGAAAGGATTTACAGTCAGGTGACATATCCATGGATGCTGAGAACTTTCCTGCGCTTTTCTGGAGTGGAGAATGCCCCAGGGACGACTTTGATCCAAACAACATACTCCATGGACTCTTTTGGGGATATATGCTTGCCCAAGTTGGTCGGCACATCTTCCTTGGACCATTGCATGCCTTAGGAGGTGATTCGGTGTGTGCGACACGCACTTGCAATGCGATCTTGGATGGCATGACCACCATTGAAGCAGAACACATTGCTTATATATGCATGCAAGTAGGTTGTTTTCCATCATCTATTTGCGGTGTATATTTGAGCTTGCACCATTTTCAGGCTCGTTTTGCAATTTCGTCGATGAGCCAATGGTGTGAAAGCGACGGTGTTTTAAGCTATTTCAACCTTTACCGTGTGATAGCCTCCTTTATCCATGACCCAATCGATACTGAATGGAGGGATGATTTACTGAAGTGGTGGAACAAGTCAGTATCACACATACATTCACGACTTTTAGTGATGACTTGAACATTTTTAGGGAAATGTTTGGGAACGAAAATGGCCACATGCATTCCAATTCGAAGAGCTTGAAGAACGAGGCCGAAGCCTCAAGCGCATCCAGCACAAACCAGCCAGCAAGCCTTATGGAGAAACTACGTGCCCAGATGCAGTCTCGCATCACTACCACACAAGCTTCTTCATCGGAACGACCATTGGCTCCCACGGACTCTGACCCCAGTGCATCCTCGGAGGTCAGTGGATCAACAACAGCACACGGTCTCACTTCTTCTCGCCCTTCCACACCTTCCCCCACCAGAACCTTATCACACGCAGCCACCAATCCGGTGACGCCCGATAGCCCTTTAACAGATGTAGAGATAGATACACCTCTTACGCCAATTACAAACAAACGGGCAATGCCACCCAAGGCCACAACTACCACAGGAAAGGGAAAGAAGAGGGCTGCCGACCCAGACAAGGAATCAGCACCCGCCAGTCCCTCACATCCCAAACGAAGCCGCAAGTAGAGGTACCGTGGTGTAGCTGTTCCGGATGAAGACATTAACTTTTTTATAGTTTTTTTCTTGCTCAATCATCACTGTATTCAAGTTCTCGTTTCTCGCCATGGAGTCACTATCATCAATACCTCCCCATCATTCACCATCATTTTGCACCGTACCCCAGTTGTTATTCCCCTGCCACTTCTCACCATCAGCAGCATTCTCACATTCTTGGCCATGCTATTGTCGTCATATATTATATTGCTCGTATTAACAAGACAGTGTACTGTAGTCACCAATGGTGAATATATGGTCATGTTTACGAGCTACTATTATTTCGGTCGTGATCATATCGAGAGTATCGAACGGGGTAGGTATATTATTCATTAAGGAATATGTTGCATATATGGTGATCTTTCAGTCTCAAATCATCATCACACGCGTGATGTATATGCTAGCAGCCGGGTTGCATCCAAACAGGGAAGTTGCGAGCGATTGGAATATTTTGCGGACAAAGCATTGGCGCATGCAAACACTTCATACACTATGGGACGAGGGAGATACATCTATATATGGGCATGTCTCCGCTGCGCATTTTTTGTGATGTTGTCACTAATCAGCGACTCGACAAGCTCTCAGCTGCACGAACCAACTTTGCCAGTCGTGGCATGCTCAACGGAACATGCCTATCAGGTGCCCTCAGTTTAATAGGTATGTAGTTTATTATCGGATGTACTAGGCTGCATAACGGCTGATCTCCAACCACTGAAGCTCAAATGGCTCCACCTACTACATCCACAGACAATCCTGGCACCACACACCGTGTTTCAAACAGTCCTTCGGCAAGTATTGCGGCCGACAATGAGGATGGGGAAGCAGACCACGGCACAACCATACTTGCAGCAGATGTTCAGCTATCACGAAATCGACGTACGTTCTTGCTATCTATCATTTGCAATGTCAGGTTTACTCGTGTGACTACATAGAATCTAAACGTGCTAGGACTGTGCGTGCGTTAGCCATAGAGCTTGCCATTCCCGACTTCATAACTCTCCTCCAACGCTTTCTATTTGAGCGCCTAAACCCCAATGATCCACACAATATTTTGGCCATTCCACATTTTGAGCTCCCCTGCTATGATGGGCCAGTATCTGTGTTTAATTCTGC
>JBBPSC010000363.1:0-19800 GCA_038093395.1 Baorangia bicolor
GTGCTTTATCGAATTCACGGTAGATCGAACCTTTAGATGAAGATGAAGAGGGAGAAGAAAGTGATCCACCGGCCAAATATAACGTCGACGAATTCGTGCAAGATGCTGTTTCCTTGAGGATCACGCCATTCATGCTGGATGCCTATGCGCACGAGTACGCTGATCTGGTGAGAACGCGGGAGGCACATGCCATTGAGATGGATGCGCTCCGGAATAGTAACAGGGCGCTTACTGCGAAAGTGTAAGTGTCTACGTCCCTGCGGCGACTGATTGTTCAATGTCCTTTCTAGCAAAGAGCTGGACGCGAGCCTTGCTCAGTTGAATGCTGAACATGTGGATGTGTTGGTAACTTGCTATCTTCCCCGTTCTACTTTTTGTATCTCACTAGACTAACTGGGTAGAACCAACTCGTAATGGCTCGACTCCGCAACGAGGAAATGGAGGAAGAACTCGTTCGCTACAAACTACTGTCAGTTCTTTCGTCTAAGCACTGCAGGCGCGGAGGCTTATCCAGCATTTTGCTAGTTATGCAGAAGCAATGCATCAGAACGAGGATGCCATGTCGTCCAATCGGCTCTCCAAAACACAAATGGACCGCAGAGGAAGCGGACATACATGACCTTTAACGCCTACTTTCCATTGTTATTATTTACCCTCACTGCACATACCATCGGAGCCAATACCAATCTTGATGCGCTACTAATTACATATGCCTCTTTAGTCAATCTTTAGTAGACTTCTGTGCCAGCTGAATCTGGATATGATTATTCAATAACGGAAGAAGATTCCACCGTGCGTCGCACTGACCTCTTCTTTGCGAATGGTTCGCAACTCCCCAGGAGCTGTGGCTTTGCCCATGGCGGCGCTGACTGTAACTTGGACAGCGCGAGAGATACCTGATTGTTTAGAAATCCAGTACTTGATTTCGTCGGGAACGATCTCTATGATCGCAATTCGGGGGTCCCCCTCGTCGCCCTTATGCACGCCGTCTCCGAGGTTGCCGATGTAACCAGATACACTAGCCAGCAATAGTCAGTTCCAGGGAATAACGACGCCAAGTCACTCAGAAAGCTTACAAGCTAGACCAATGCTTATGAATGAGCTCCTTGTCTTGAGTCACACGAGCTCTTCCAGAGTAGGATGCCCAATCGGTCGATGAGGGGTCAAAGAAAGAAACGTTGACGTGAGTGTCATTCTCGATCTCTTCAAATTTGCAGGAAACGTTATTTGCGAGGAAAACGAGATTCAACTGAGAATCGCCAGACGCTAAGAGGGTGATGTGAATTGGGACGAGAGGGGCAAGGATGACTCAAACGTACCGTTCGCAGGGGACATTGCACGAGAATGAAGATTACCGTTGGGATCACGAGTGACCAGCATCCCGGTTTTGGCAGCTTTGACCACTGTCTGTAGATCTAAGGAAGCAAGGGGTGAATAACAAGACTGGCACAACACAGTGAAGTGGCAACCTGCGATCCTCTGGAGGAGTGTGACATCGTTGCTTTCTGCGATGCGAGAGTACGGGTCAAGACGAGCTCGTTCTTCTGAGGTGGCCACCATGATGGAAGATGGAAAGTTGCAGCGATGCTTGGATGAACTCGACTCTTATATATACTCACTCACTGGGGTGACGTCATTCATCGTGCGTCATAGACTTTGAGGCATTCTATGTCCAAGTCTTGGTCCAAGTCACAGTCCTGTTGAGAATGTCATTATCGTACAATACAGGCGATCCGTGTCTAGCCGATATGATCAGTCCGGATGATAATACCACAACCATCGCGCGGATTTGTAAATGTCGATCGAGGTACATGGTCAAGGTCACGAAGAGACAGAGGGTGACAATTGTGGGCCCGTGTTCATAGTTGGAACCTGGTCCGCTTCCCAGGTACCAGGTACCAATACGAACGGGAGCAACCACGTAGCAGTCAGAACAACACCATAACCTACGATTCATTTAGCGACAACTCGACGTTTGCCGTGCGAACGACCATACCTTTATCAAAGCTCCTAATTGCAGACCAACTCCATGCAATAAATCCACCCATATAACCAACATAAGGAACCAGGTGGCGAAGAATAGTCACACCAGGACGTATCTGTGGTGGCAGCAACGAGACTGGTAGATGGTCCATGAGCCACTGAAGAGCGGTCGTGATTAACGCGGCACGCTTTGCCGCTTCGAGTTGTCTGTTGTTAAGAACATCTAGAACAGGAGGAGGGAGATAGCTAATATAGACGTCGCGTCAACTACATCGCAAACACGCTATGACACTTACATTCGAAATCCCCACCACATTGTCTGGACGGAAATTTTCGTGGGTGAAGGCAACCAGACGCGATACTCCTTCACAGGTGGTTGGTCCGCTGCAGGCTCAGTGGTGGGAGACACTTGCGCCGCGCCAGTGGCCCTAGAGACAAACCCTGATTCACTCTCCTTCCCTCGAACGCTAGACAACTCTCCACCACCACCACCCATCACCACTTGGTCGATGGACTCCAAAGGCAGCGGAATGAAATGTGACTGGGGGCTGCGTCCAGGACTCCAGAGCACTTCATCGATGGACTCCGAGGGCAGCGGAATGAAACGTGACTGGGGGGTGCGTATCTCCTCTCCATCTCCATATATAGATACGATTTCTGAGCATGCAATCTCGACTTCTGAGGTGTCGTCTGGCTCCAATGGGCCATACATCATGACGGAGTTGTTGTCGTCAATGCAATCCAAGACATCGTCTTGTGAAGGTTCTGGGGCACTTGTAGTTTCGGGTTTCTTGCCGTATGGCAGTCGCAAACGATCCAAGGCAGACCAGAACGATTGCCAACCGTGTTCGAAAGGACCGCTTTCAAAATTTGGCAACGTTAAGGAAGTGAGAAGATGTGGGCCCCGCACAGGGTAAGGGGTATCATCAGCGTCGGTTTGTGGAGGAGGAGGCGGAGTGGGTCGAGAAGATCCTGAACCAATACTAGACGTGAAGGAAGGGATTGTGGAGAGCATGTCTTGCATTCTCTCTGCAAATGTGCTGGGGACGATAGGCTCGGGAGACTGCCCAGGGTCATCAGCCACCACCGAATTGACATTCTCGTCATTCGTTTGGGTGTCTGTGGGTGTGTGAACTGCGTAGACGGTCTGGGATGGCAATTCGGCGGGATCGGCGTCGTTATCAGTTGCAACCCCGACTTGAGCTGGTGTCCTGCCTCGGTGCGTGAGCTTCGTGAAGTGCTCAATTGCTGTTGCTTTCTGTTTGGACATCCAGCTGACTGGTGTAACGCCGGTCTGTCCTGTGCCTGCCACTGAAGTGACTTGCTGGGCTGGCTGTGTCTTGCTCAGCGACCGAAGGAGACGCGGGACAAGGTCTGCGGTAGAAGATGACTGGAATTGGGAATTTGTTGACGAAGATTCGTTATCCCTCATCTCCACCGACGAGTAGGTGGAGATGATATCTGGTCTCGCTGGAGGAGTTGGATTGAACACCGTCAGGAAAACACATGTTGTGGCTGTGTAATACCCCACGATCAGACAAACTAAGTTGAGTTGCTCAACGTTGTGGTGACACAAGTTAAATGACTGGTTATATTATGGTCAATTCCCTAGCAAGCAACTGAAAGGTTATAATACGAATAAACCAAAAAAATCATCCAGTAGATCCAATGCAGCGCGCAGTTGCAGCAATGCGAAAGTTCATCGGAACGACCGTGTGTCTGTTGGTAAGTCAGCATCATCACTAATTTGTGTGTCAAGCTCCTCACTCATAATACTTCTGCACTCCATCACCTTCCATAATCAAAACATCTCCCTGACAGCGCAGCGTGCAACTGAGCAATGGGTGTTACGCATAATATTGACACTCACATGACGGAGAACCAAGGTCAATGCATAAGTGCTCTTGCTCTTCGGATTTTCCATGGTCAGATGCGGGCGGAAATGCATCAGTGCTGCAGACCCCAGGGAAAGAGACGCGACGATCGGTCCTAACCCCTTTTCGCTGTCACTATGGAACTGAGCATAGCTCAGCGGGAAGGTTTACAGTCACACCGGGCTAGGTAATACTCACAGACATTTTCTGTCGTTCCATGTACGCCGCGCTGAGAACCTCGTTGAACGGGATATCAGTGCGTAGCGCAAGGCTGGATCTCTCATTGATCAACGCCAAGGCTCGTCGGACGCAGTCAGGCGCCTCGCAGAAAGGGACCGTGTTTCCCGACCCGCCAACATACTAAAACAGGGATTAGCAAGCTGGGCGGATTTTGTTTAACAGGGCATACCTGGTATGGCTCACCAGCTGACGTGTGGATTACATTACCAATAGATTACGTCTATATAGGAAACAGTGCTTACAGTTCTGAGAGAAGTAGTTGGTGAGTAATAGACCACGCGCTGGTCAAAACCACGTTAATTCGCATCAAGGTAGCTAGTGAACCAGAATACCTCTATGCTATGGCAAATATTAGATGATGGCGTAGCAGAGGTTTGATGTACTTACGTTTCGCAGTGGGTATCGACGAAGCTTCAGTTCGCCAGTAGAAGCTTGTTGCTGATACAGTTGGAAGATATTGTCGGCATCTCCATTCGACATCGGTGTGCCGAGAATGAGGTGGATTTTACCTCTAACCAGACGAATTTGTTGCTGGTCGCGCAAGAGAGAAACGGCAACACTCACCTGTCGTGAGGCAGAATGAAGCTAAGCCGGTTAGTGAATCCTTTGTGCGCCCCGAGGTTAATTGGTTCGAGACGGCAAGCGAGGATGCCTGTGAAAATGGAAGTGAACGAGAGATGCCAGCTGGGGAGCACTAGGTTACCTGAGTCTTTCCCGATTTGCGAGTGCAAAAACCCTTTGGGGGGACGCTGGTGCCAGAACTCCTTTGGTGAGCGTACCCTGCCGTTGACTACATGCTTAAACTGACTCGCCAACCTCTGTATCAGTGGTTCATGGAAACTGCATGACTACTTACTTGGCAGTTAGGACATTCCCAGTGCTCCCATTTATACCTGTCCATTCCGTCAAACTCGGCATTAGATTCTGCTATCAAACCCACCTGCATGAGAGGCGACCACATTTCGTGCAATGCCAACCTTTGCTAAAGGCATATGTGGTCGTAACTCCACCTGGCGTTTCGACCGCTCTGGCCGGTGTGATGTTCGGCAATCTTTCGAATTTCTGGGGTAACAGGTTTAAGAACTCCTCGTGGTAATCCAGTTGTTTTGGGTCTTCGCCGTTGATACTCCAAAACACAGTGCAGCGAGGATTCAGGCACATCCAACCTTGTTGATAAATAAACGGACTCTGCTCCTGACAACTTTCGCATTGGATGCTTGGATCTCCACCAGTCTTTGCGGGATGTGACGAGCCTTTTGTGACACACATCCTTGCATTTGAGATGGGCTTTGGCGGGTCGGATGTTATTTCCGTCATCTCCTGTTGTGGTACCCACCAGGGATCACCTTGACCCTCGCACCATTGGAACGCGAATTTCCACCGGACAATACATCCCGATGCATCGCGGGCGGATTGGCGCTCCGCTAGTTGTTGGTTAGATTAGATCAATCGACAGCTTGTTAAAAACTGACCCCATGCATGAGATATCCAATATAAACCAAGCACAACGTAAGTATAATTGGCCGAGGTGAGATCGTAAGGAAAGAGTGCATATTTATCATCGGCGAGAAGCACGATAGGCCGTCGGTCTTTGCATGTCTTCAGTAAAGCGCGGACTGACTTATCCGAGGCTTCCTGATCCTGATCTGTCAGGTAGCGCTTGGGTCCTCTACGAGGGTCGATAATAGACTCCGATTTGCCACCCCTGTCCTGAGAGCTCAGTTACACTCAAGCGCGGTGCACTTATGTCAAACGAACCCGTGCGAGATAATTAATTTTCCACCGTGGCGGAATAAGTCCCGACTGCAATAGTTCAGAAATCTAAAACGATGATGACAGGAATTACGCACCTCGCGGCATATGCCCCAAGAAGGTAACCCTTGACGATGTCGTCCTTCGAGTACACACCGCCATGATAGCAGCGAAAATACTCCAAGGACTCGCAGACCTCTTGACGAGACTTGTCAATAGTCAGTCGCTATATATTGACTTGCAATAAAGCGACTCACCTGAGCCCATATACGTGGAGGAGCTGGGACGGGTGGCTTAGGTATGACCGTTGAGGGTGCAGAAGCTGCTGTAGTGACCTGGATGTCGTTTACTTCATCCTGATCGTGCCCACCGGGGTCGTCGCATTCTGCGTCGTGTTCCTTGTTTTGAGTCCAGTCTGGTACGTCCGGCCCCACTCCTTCCCGTAGTATAGCTAGCGCATTGCTCGCTACATCCCGCAAAAGTTGGTCTGCATCCTCTAGAGATGGGGCTCCATATGGAACCCCACGGATGGCTGTGTCTTCGTCCGCAATTGGCGCTAAATGCCCGTCGCACACTTTTTGGGGAAGAGGCCGTAGCAATCTAATGTCCGGGCCAAGAGGTTCGTGAGAGTCAACCAACGCGTTTTCATGGGACGCCACGAATCCTGTTTCGAATTCAAGTCGAGTACGCTTCCTTCGCGCCTTTGATTCCACACGGATATTTTCCTGGGTCGATGGAGGACCAGTAGCAACGGCTCCTTGGATTGTAGGTTCTTGGAAGACTTTCGTCCGTAAGTCGTGTGTCGACTCGGATCCCTCTCCTGGTTCGCCATCCAGAGTTGACCTCGAGGCTCGACGCAATCGTTTGTTTGGGCGGGTTTGAAGCTCTCTAACCGATTTCATCTTCCGCAGTCTTCTTTCTCGGGCTAGTTGAGCGGAGGCATTCAAAATCCTTTCTTTCTTGTGCTTGCGAGCACTGAGCAGGAATCCGGCGCCGCGCCTACCCTTGATCCTGGGAGGAGAAACGAAGTCATCGGACCGAAAGCTTGTCAGGGATGATTGAGGCTGAGAGATGCCCGTGTCTTCATGGTGCTGCTTGTTCGTTTTGGGTCTGTGGGTCGGGTTTTCCTTGTCCACCCGATTCTTGGCCCCAAGCAAGTCATGTGGTTGGCGACAAGGATTAGGTGTAATGCGTTTTGACCGATGAGATATAGTGTTCGCAGCAGTGACTGCATGAGTCTTGGACGGCTCCTTGTCGTCTTCGGATGCATCAGAGGGTGTGATGACTGGGGGTTTCTGAGAGCTGGCTTTGCGTTTCTTCTCCTTTTTGGACGTTGAACGTTTACCTGGTTTCGTGGCCTCTGGTAAGATGGACAGTCGTGCATCAGTAGCGGGAGGCGTGTCAAAGGGGGGTTCATGTTGTGTCGCTGAGCTACCCATCGTAGAAAGGGACCCACACCCTGGGCTCGAGCTTACCGCAATATCTCCTATCGATTCTGTGAGATTTAAATACGCAAGTTTTATCACCAGAAAGCGAGCCAGACCTGCATCGGGATACTGGACGTCAGTCTCAACTTGGTGACGAACTTTCTTTGGGCCAAGTATTTTACGCGGATGAGAAGAGCATTGGTTACCGTGGCCTTTACTTCTGCCCTCGCTGCCTCTTCCTTGGGTAGAGTGGTGAGTACTTGCACCATGGTCTTTGAGCTTGACAGCGCCGATGCCTGTTCTGAAGACACGGTCCTCGTATTCGCGGGCCTTGTCGATGTTCCCATGTTGCAGCCCTTTGTATAACAGAAACTGGTACTCGAGGAAGACCTTGTAAAGCGCCCTCCCTCCGTCCATGACCTCGAAAGAGCTTTCATCCGAGAGAACATTCTTGAACACCAAGTATGCCCATATCTTGATTGCTGCAGCCGCCTAGGGAAGGGTTGTCGAGGTTTTCAATCTTAGGGACACGTTGCGAGTACGTACTTGACCATCCTGCTGCATTGCCTGGGCAAAACAAGTGTCTAAATTCTTTCCCGCCGAACGCGCCTGGTCTTTCGTGAGTTCATAGATGGTGATATGAGTGCGAAGGGGTTCATGTTGCAGGAGGGACGGATCGTCGACGCTCTCGGGCAGATTCATGGGAACCGGACTCGACCGTTACGAGCCCAGCGCACAAAAGTACGCGTTTGCTGCCAGCGCGTTCGACGAAGAAGGTGGATGATGTTAACCTTTTTAACCTTGTTCGACATAAATTTCCCAACTGGGACCACGAAAATTGGCTGCGCCGTCTGCGTCATTTTAGGCTCAAGCATAGAGGATATCGAGCCAGCAGACTATCAATGTTGGCTACGTGTAAAGTGAACTCTAAGTTGGGACAACGAATGAAATTACATTTATTGCGAGCTCAGAGCATGCTGAAGAGCCTCATAAACGTCTGCCTCTATCCGAGCTTCCAGCTTGTTCTCCTCCGAC
This sequence comes from Baorangia bicolor, assembly GCA_038093395.1. Taxonomy (NCBI): domain Eukaryota; kingdom Fungi; phylum Basidiomycota; class Agaricomycetes; order Boletales; family Boletaceae; genus Baorangia; species Baorangia bicolor. The sequence goes on from JBBPSC010000363.1 coordinate 8,312, forward strand.
CCATTGGCAGCAGCGACCCTCAGTGCTTCCTGTAGGTTGGCACGAACGGCCTTAAACCAAGATATCAGTCAAGTAGGACATTCCCTGGAAGAATACTAGACCTCGGGTGAGAAAGACTCAAGTGGGGCACCCTCGACCACGTTGATTGTCAATTTGTTACCAGGGTGAACGTTTGCAAAACCACCGGATACTGCAGGATTCAGGAACGACACCGTGTAAATTGTCTTACTACTCACCAAACCATCTTTTCGATGTGTTTCCGGACTCGATTACCTCCACGACACCAGGACGAAGTGGTTCGACGGAAGGGACGTGGTTTGCAAGAATACCCATGTCTCCAGATGCAGCTGAGATGTTTACTTGGACGACATCTGCGGAAGTGAAGATGGCCTGGCAAGAATTGTCAGAAACGCAGGCGCAAGCAAGTGGTGACGGACCTGGTGGGGAAGGACAAGTGAAAGCTTGATTTTATCGGCAACCTCAGCGTAGCCACGTCTCTGCAAACTAAGTGCCGATGGCGCACGTCTGGCGGCGGACGAAAGCAAACGCAACGCAGACATCTTTCGTGGAATGCAAGTGTGAATGTAACTTTCGAGCGTTGGTCGAGCCGGTACTACTCGCAGGTCGGACAAAGCCGGTCAATTCATCACGTGACCGTCTCATGTACATAGTCACATCATCATCAACATCGTACATGCGACGTCGCGGGTATGTACATGCCCATATCCTTGGAGAACAGTGCCCAGATGCAATGGCTTTCATGGCTCAAACTTCGATTCATGCAGTCCATTGACTTGCGATCGGGTGTAGTCTTGAGGTAGAAGCTGTGGAACACGCAAGACGCCCCTGTCACTGGAGACGAGCTGTCAGGAATTCTGATGCTCCCTTTTGCATGAGATACGTACATCTCGTCAACCGCAACCATGAGGTCGTAATTAATCTCCTGGCTGACCACCGAGTCGAATTTGTATGAGGGGTGTGATCGAACAAAGTCTCGCATCCACCTGGCCGTTGTTTGCAGCGAGCCTAGTGTGCACCTCAGGATCGCAGGAACCGAAGTATATATATAAACACAGACCATTTGCACGACGGCGGACCAGGTCAACGTATTTGTTGATCTGCCGTCTCTCCGATGGATCCATATCGAGCGTTTCAAGGTATGCCTCAACAAGTCCGAGTAGTCCAGGAAACGTAGCACCCTGTGATAAATGGGAAACCGTGGCACATTGCAAGAGCATTCAACACCGACCTTCCCGTTGAAGATTTCCTCCATCGACATCTCCTCGTACTCGTCCTCGACGGGGGTATCTACGAGCATAGGCGGAGGAAGGACGCGAGGGAAACAATTCCGCAATTTTCGTTCTTTTGGGGGCGTACCATTGTGCCCTTCGACAGGGGAGCAGGATCCAGACGACGACGGCGTGCTCATCGTGGGTGATATGTAGCCTGGTGGCAGCACATTGTTGCGGAAGAAGAACTTGCCCGTACGAACGGCGTCTCGGTTTTGCGCCTTTACCATGTTCTCATCGACCTTGAAGACATTAATCGCAACAAACTGACAGGAAACTGTGAAACCACACCTTGGAAATAGGAATGTAAAAATTCAGGTTGAAAGCAAGGATGGCTCTGGACAGGAGTACAACGAAAACGGCAAATGCGGCGTTCTCGAAGTCGGTTAGCTGTACTTCCATGCTGCGGAACTCAACTCGCCAACCAATGTGGGAATTAGGTGGCGGTGGTTTGAAACGGAGTGTTTGCCAATTCGTAGATTGGAGATTCTTGCCAATAGTATTGACATTGAGTGTCATGTCAGAGAGGATGGGCAGTGCTCACCTCAAAGTGATCATTACTAGTCTCATCATCCTGGTTAATGGTTTCCGAAAAAATTACCAGAGGGTCACGGATAAATATATGGGCCATGTGTTTGGAGAGCAATTCATCGATGCCTTTGAATAAATGTGATGATGGGACTTCAAAAAGAAATTTCATAACTCTATACGTACCATGGTCGACAAGGCGAGTGTATATTTCTTGGTTGTAGGGAACATCGGTGTCATTGTATGCAGGCTTATTGTTCCAATCCGTTGATAAATACAAGTCAACGCTGTCATAGCGCGACTTTGGAATCATATATTTATTCTCCTTTAATGGCTGGAGGACGGTGGGATCAGTTACAAAATTAGAATGGCGAGAAGCTGATTAATTCACCGCACGTCCGCGCTCCTCTACGGTGCGGTCATCCACACTGCCGGCGATAACATTCCAGCGGCAGTCAACGTCGGAGAGATAACCACGCCAGATAGGACTAGCAGCAGTCAAGGCGAGCTGTATAGATGCATAAGCGAGGATAGACATCGAGCGCCCGAAATGCGCATACCATGATCGGGCCCACTGGGATCAGGGCATCGTACATGCGCCTCGCTTCCTCAACATTGCAGCTCTGGAATGTGAGTTGCAAACAACAGCAACCCATGCCAAAACCCATCGCATCCATGTAAATATGATCTATTAAAGCTGCACCGCTCTTGGCCTCTGCACGGCGAGGCAGGCGTCATAAGCCATTTTGAGCCATTTTTGCGTAAGAAAAGCCTCACCAGCATCTTCTGCGTACAACGAACGCTGCCATGGTATAGTAGGATCAACGAACGGCCTCGGCGTCCTCTCATCAACGAAAATAGGAAGATTGATAGCGACTTTGGAACCTCTTCTGCTTCTAATGTTGGCAGTAAGGGTGCTGTGAGACAGTTAGGAAGTAATCGGGGGAGATGACCGAAAAAGGGTACTGACGGGAAACGTGCATGTGGATTGGTGATCTCTTCTGGCAAAAATAGGCTGTGACTGGACTTTGCGCCGTCAGGGCTGAAATGGGGATCGGTAAAGACACCGGGAGCACCCAGACGAGGGAAAGAGGTGATTGTGATGGGTACTTCGTTGGCGTTGAGATATCTCCTGGCGAGCAGACGTCTTATATCCAGAATGAGCAAAGGGTACAAAGGCAGAATGTGGAGTACTCACCTATAGTGCATATTGGACTCGACGGAAAGTAAATCTTGGATGGAGCCTGTGTATGGAGAACCGGGAGTTGACTCTAACATGTATCTCCCATACTCGGGGTGAAAGGTAGGGATGGACATTCTGAGGAGATGGTTTGCTAGTTGGATGCAGCAGAGAACTAGGGCTTACGAATCTGGGATATCATCCTCGAGGTCGGTGACGATCTTGCCGAGCTTGGCGAGGATCTCAGTCTGACGGAGAGAGAGTTTCGCATTCTTTGACTCGTCATCAAAGGCGATGACCATGTACTCGATCTGGGGAATGAGTGAGGACGGGTACCAGCGCTAGGAGCCAAGTGATCGATACCTCGTCACCCCAGAGGAGCTCATCTCCGTGTCTGTCCTTGACTCTGTCCCAGGTATGAAGGAACTGGGTGATGCCGTGCTCTCTGACATGATCGGCGTACTTCTTTGCCTCGTCCCATGTGAGTGGTGTTCCGAGATATAAGAGACCCATGAGCAGCGGATTAAGTGGTGGGGGGCACACACGGAGATGGAGAAAGGCCTATATATCTGATTTTCGTGGCCTACCTCAAGTTGGATTCTTACTCATGCTGCGATAAATCATCCGGGAGTCCACGAGAGCGATTTGTAAGACCGAGAGGATCGGAACATTCTTGACCCGAGGCTAGTCAAGATTTGGGCAGGGTCATTTTCTGGCATATCCGTCGCGGACAAGACCCTCTATCTATAGGCTGTTTCCGGTTAGTCATCGAGTGTTACGTGGGACTACAGTTTACAATCTCCATGTGGTACAACGTCAACCGTTTCCCCCATTGGTGGTCCACTTGAGTATTATCTTCAGCGCAAGCAGAACGTGCCTCAGCGCACGCGTCCATGCCTCCTCTTGGCTAAACTGTAACTTGACGGATGCCTCCCCTATCTTGTCCTTGACGACTCTGGTTACGCATTAGTTCCGCCCGCTGCTCTTGCTTTCATCGACGGTCCACTCACTGATGTGGAAAGTCGATACCCGCGTCCTGGGACTTGACATAGTCCATCAACTGTTTCAGGCATTCCAGGAAAGCAACCATCGCAAAATCAAACCGGCGGTTGTGCAGTAGCCGACCAAAATGAAGATCTCCCGAACCATATAATTCGTATGTTGCCTTATCGCCAGTCGTTCGTTCAATTCGCGAAAAAGAACCCATTGGGATCAAACGGTAGCTGCGAATGCATGTCAGCGTCATTTCCAATGAATCGCATGGTACCATACTTGTCAAACGTAAAGTCTAGTTTCCGCGCAATGGTATATAGTAGCAACAGTGTCTGCCCCCATGCCGCGTTGATCTCGGGCCATTCCACCTGTACAACATCGAATAAATTGTTAGAACAAAGTAGCAGAGCCACCCACCGGAACACCTGGGACACGTCCCAGACGTAGACCATTTATGGTCCCAAAGACTCCATCGTGACCGATACAGAAAGCATCGTTGTAGACATTGGTACGTTCTAATTTCTCGTACGCGGCATAGTCCGCGGCGTATGCTGCCCGCAAGGACGAAAGGAGAGCGGCTTGGCCAGCAGACACTAGCTGATGTTCATTATGCGCACGCCAGAACCTGGCAAATCGTCAATCACGGGGAAAAAATCATCGCACTGTATCAGATACACTTACTCGTCCTCCTCTTCCTCCAGGACTCTTTCCTCCAACTCCAACACGCGCAGCTCCTCATCAAGCTGCTCTCTCTCCCGCTCAGCTAGCCTCAGTTGCTCAATTGCGACGCGCTCTTCTGTTTTCAAGTTCTCGATCCTCTTTTCTGCTTCATCTCTACTCACATCCTGGCTCTCACGTTCCCTCTCCTTCTTTAGTTCTCTTTCAAATGCAATATAGCCGTCACGCTCCTTCTTAGTTTCGTCTAGCTGCCTTTGTAAAGAGGAAAGGAGAATCTGTGTGCACTCCGCACAAAGTGGATGATCGATGTCAGCACGGGTCGTCAGGAGATTAAAGAGACGCATGGTGGAACGCAAATGATGTGATATAGGTGTCGGGTTCGGTTGATCTGGTTCGCTTTTCGAGGGTACTGATGGTGGTGATGGCGGCGGCGGACCCTTTGATAGAACATTGTTGGAAGGAGAGGCGGCTGGTCTGGAAGCAGCGTTAGAGGGTAAGGGGGATGGTATGTTGCGTATAACGCTGTCTTGCAGAAGTACAAAGGACTCGTTTGGAGCCGGGTAGTTGCGTTGGGGTTGCTTCCCTTGCGCACGCGAAGAAAGGGGTGGCGAAGCTCTCGCACCGTCTGGATGCTTTGCATGCTCCCATGCGGCTTTGGATGCGGGAGGACACGGGAGGTGGGCCAACTGTTCGGCCTCTGTCATATACCTGACACGTGTAGAGGGTGCCGGTGGGGGGGATGCTGCAAGCATGTCATACTGAGATGGTGAAAGGTCTACAAGAGACGCGTCAAGCTGATGGGCCGCATACCCTAAGTGGATGTCGGCGTCCAAATAGAGTAGACGTGCATACCTGCAGGGGTTCCTTGCACTGCTGACAGACGTAGCTCATCGCGACTGGCCACTGGTACGCCGCCTTTCTTTTCACAAAGAGCACTTGCAGAAGTCTAGCGAGTGCGCTTACCCGTTTCCTGATGGGAGACTCGCACGTGCCTCACCTGGCAAGTATGGTATACACCCCCTGTCCAACTCCCCCGCTCAGGTTGTGTACTAATCGAAGACTGCAACATTTCTTTAGGTGGAACGTCAAGGTTAGCGTTAGTCCAACTCGCATTTCAACCGCAGTCTCATGGAAAACGGATACCATCGGGCTCATGGCACTTGAATTGGGTCACATTTGCGCATTCGTCTTTCATTGATGTTCACGACGACTCATGCAAAAAACGCGCTCTTCGATGAGGCGTTTTACGGCAAACACGCGCCATTTTTGTCATAGATGACTGTAGCTTCTATCTACCGCAGTCAAGTCGCATCAATGGACACCCCCCCTCGATCCGTCACACCCTGCCCTCCTACATTGAACGGACTTTTCTTTCTTCAGAAACATACGCACCTTTCCTTAAATCCGTGTTGCTACTCAGATTTCTCTTTTGGTTCTGGTGCAAATTCACCCTCATATCGTGTGCCAGCCCATGTCCTCCGCCACCCCCTCGCTGCGCCATGATGACACTCCTTGCATTTCCGTTAGCTGGAACCCAACGACCAATGTGGCATTGACGATGCATGCAGATCCATTTTTTTTCTCGAATCATCTCCCTACGCGACCGCACGACTATATGCACGGTGCACCCACCTATAAGAAGCTCCGAGTTCCAGTTATTCAGCTCATAGTCAAGTCGTCCCTGCGCCCTAGCCACATCAACAGGCAAGCATCTTATTATCCTTGGTTGCCCATCACCAATCCATATATAGATGTCTCCCCGACTCTTCGCGCTTCTCATTGGAATCGACAACTACAAGTCTGGGCGTATTTGGAACCTCGAGGCCTGTGCTGACGACGCACGGCGCATGAAGCAGTGGCTGGTGCATGACCTCCAAGTCCCCAGCACCAACATTGCCCTCCTTGTCAACAAAGAAGCCACCAAACGTCGCATCGAAGACGTTTTCATGAGCCACCTCGTCAACAATCCCGCAATTTCCCAAGGAGATGCCCTCCTTATCTATTTCGCTGGTCACGGCAGCAGCGTGCCCGCGCCTCGAGATTGGTGCGAGGGTAAACCACGCCACGTACAGGTTCTTTGCCCCTATGACCATGACACCAAGGGTCCTGAAGGCCGGGTTGCGGGCATCTCCGATCGTTCCCTGTGTTCCATGCTCGGCGAGCTCAGTGCTGTAAAGGGAGACAACATAACTCTGATTCTGGATTGCTCGTTTTCGTCCCCGCAGCTGGCTGGGAACGCACACGATCGACGTGGCGTTCGATGCACTCCTACCGAGAAGGCTCGGAAGGAGGACCTGTTCAGCGGTTTGTGGAGAGGCGCAATTGGAAAGAGGTTCAACGGAGAGCATGGATTCTACCAGGACAATTGCGCCACACATATACTCCTAGCAGCTTGCAAACCAGGTGAGATGGCGACGGAGTGGAAAGAAGGGGGCAGGTTTACGCAGGAATTCCTGGCGATGAAAAAGGCAGTGCCCCTCCACCAGCTGAGATATCTTGAGGTCTCAGAGCGCCTCAACCCAGCCGGTCATGTTCCCCAGCACCCAGTCTGCTTAGGTCAACACAAAGATCGTGTTCTCTTCGATGGGATCCCTTTCGTCCCAGACACGAATTTCGTTTCAGTAGAGGGGGACAAGGACGGTCTGCGCCTGCACATGGGTGCGATTCATGGCATCGTAGAAGGCACTGAATTCAGCATCCACTCCCATAACCGCTGCGGATCGCTGAACCCGTCGCTTGACAGCTTCCGAGTGTATGAAGTGCACCCGACTTGGTCTCTTGCCAGACGTAAAAGCATTAATAAACGTGGCGGGCGAGGGTCTTGGGCACGCATTACACGGTGGAACACGCGCACTCCCTTCCGAGTTTACATGAAGAAGACCTGTTCATCTATTTTCCGCCATCTTTTCTGCCGCCCAAGCCCCGATGAGCTCGACGGCATACCCGTCAAAGAGGGGCTCAATATCATCGAGGTTGAAAACTCCACATTGGCGGATATATCCGTCGGGGTGCACTCTCGAGCCGTTCGAGTGCAAACCCTCAATCAGCTTGCGCCTCCCCACCGTCCTGTGCTGAAAATAGAGAAAAAGGATAAGGAACGATCGGCGCTTATCCTAGACGAAGCCGCGCGTTATCATATGCATCTTCATCGCACGAATCCCGATAATCCCTTTCGAGATAACCTCCAGCTGGAGCTTTATCTCATTGACCCTCAGAGCCAAAGACGGGTGGGACAAAATCTTTTAATTAATGGGAAGGCTGATCTCATGCGCACGCTGGGCAATTCATACGCGGTTGTCCTCCGAAATCGCTCTGACAGAGATCTTTGGCCATATCTTGCATATATGGATTCCAATGGGGTCGATATCCATCTTCTATATCACCCACGACCATCTTCCCCGACCCCGACCCTCCCGAAGCACGGGAGTCTAGGGATTGAACTAAGGTCCTACTCTCTACCACAACTCGACTCCGGCTTCTTGAAACTATTCGTATCGACTTCGTACACCTCTCTAGGAATTTTGGAGCAGAGTTCGACCCCCATCCAACCCTCTCATTCGGAGCCCCTCGTTCCTCGGCCTCCCCAACTCGGATACGACGGACAAGAGTGGGACACTGCCCTTGCCATCCTTAATTTTTCGGATGCAATTCAAGGGAGGCTTTGAGGATGACAGGAAATATATCCACTTTAGGAAAATCGTCCCGCAAGCTGGACTCGGAACGATACACATACGCCTACGTAGTCTAAACGGATATGGTTTTTGTAAGGTATCGAGCCTATATTCAATGTTATAACGTTATATACACAAGTTAAGTTGGATGAGCGGACCCGACGATGAGCGCTTCAAGTTGACTCGAGCCCTCGTGCACAGCCACGTAAGTTGATGAGTACCGCAAGGCTTTTCGCCGTCACGTCTACCTCACCTTTTGACTCGTTCGCTGGACTCGAGCTTGACTTTGAACGCCTTGTGAACCCACCAGGTTGTGTCGTGGGATCCTATCATCATTAGGAAGGAGCACCACTGTATGCATGAAGTCCGAGGTTCAACAGTCACCTCCGGAGCCATCTCAAGAGTCTGCCAGTCTCCTCAAGCGCCTTGCAGGCCCTTCGTCCACCAAGGCTGGGTCCGTTCTGAGGGCTCCAATACATTGACAACTCAAAAGACTGACACAATATGATTCCGTCCAGGTTGGTCCAGGATCAAAATGAGATTAATCGCATCATCGCAGAGGCTTCGAAAGGCTCCAAATTCTACGAGGCAAGCATCTTGCTGGCGCGCTTGCGGCAAAATGAGTGACCTCTGCCAATCTTAGAATGAGAAGAGGAAGGACAAAGAACTGTCTGAAAAGATCACCAAGATCCTCAAGCAGCGTGAAGAAGCCTTGAATGGGGTAGATATCCGTGCGTGATATTTCTGGGCATTTCACTGCCAGCTCTCCCAGACATGGATTCAGGCGCGATAGAGAGACAGGTCGACTATATAGTGAGGGAAACGGCAGTCGCGTGTATAACTTTTAATGGGCTCCTTTTTTTTTTGCACAGATCGAAGAGCTCGAAGATGGGCGTGACCTCCGCCAGACCATCGTGCACGTTGACATGGACGCATTTTACGCCAGCGTGGAGCTCCTTGACAATCCCTCTCTTGAGGGAAAACCGTTTGGTGTACGTGTTTGACGCCCCAGCCAACACATCTACAATTGAACACACAACTCTTCAGGTTGGTGGTGGCGTGCTTTGCACTGCTTCCTACGAAGCGCGCAAGTATGGCGTTCGTTCGGGGATGGCAGGTGAGAGTAGGAGCGTTGCCTAAGACTGGTTTCCCTCACAGTGTTATGTAGAATTTGTTGCTCGGAAACTCTGTCCGGATCTCATCGTCGTCAAGCTCAACTTTCAACGCTACTCTGAAATGTCGGAACGATGTATGAAAATTTTTCGAAGGTATGACCCCAACATGTGTGCCGCCGGTTGCGACGAAGGGTACCTGAAGTAAGTGGTATGGCGATACCCATATGCTGATAGACTCAAGCACGCAAAGCATAACACAGTACTGCACGGACTATCAAATTGACGCAGAAACATGTGTGCAGGAGATGCGGGCCGCTGTTCATAGTGAAACGCAGCTGACGGTGAGCGCTGGTATTGCGCCTAACAAGGTTTGAAGCTGCCATCGCATGCTCTCCAAAAACTAACATGTATTCAGATGCTAGCAAAGGTAGGTTAACAGACACATTTCGTTAGTCACTGATCACCCGAAATTATACAGATTTCCTCGGATAAAGTGCGAGCGTTTTATAATCTTGGCAGAACTTCCTGTTCAGTACCCCCCCACAGAACAAGCCTAATGGTCAATTTCATCTTCCATTCGACCGTGACTCTATCAAAATGTTTATGCATAACTTATCCATACGCAAAGTGCCCGGGGTAGGCAGAGTACATGAGAGACTCCTCGATGCTATTGGTATCAAGGTACATCTAGAAGCCGGTCGTACTGGGCTGCTGATTGCTCACTATAACTTTCTATTTGTCTAGAACTGTGGGGACATTTATGTCCACAGAGCAACGTTGTATTTGATGGACAAGCAGTTTGGATTGCGATTCTTGCTCAAAACGTACCTCGGGATCGCTTCTAATGTAGTCCAGGCAGGAAGACGAGAAGAACGGAAGAGTATAGGTGCAGAAAGGTAATGATGTATTGTTCATGTGTTGTCCGGATGCTGAGTCGAGTATCAGAACATTCCGTGCTTTGAACGATAAACAGATGATACTTTCGAAGCTTGAGGATGTTGCCGACGAGCTTGCGAGAGACATGGTCTCCGGTGGCTGGACAGGAAAGACTGTCACACTGAAGTACAAACTCAATACTTATCAGGGTAACAGCCACACTCCTGCAGACTTCGATTTTCCTTGGGATTGATGAGTTCTATTTGAGTCTTCACTAGGGCGAAATCGTTTGACCGTTGGGTTAGCCAGAAGAAGGAAGATCTCTTTGCAGTGAGAGGGTCATCCCGAGAATTTCGTGGCTCCTCTGATGGATGCTAACCTGTCAGATTGGCAAAGAACTTTTGCTGCCGGAATTGCCGCTGACAATCCGATTGATTGGGCTGCGGATAACGAAGCTCAAGGATCTACATGCTGCAGAGCCCGCGGGTGGGATCAAGCATGTAAGTGCTGAGAAGATTGGTGAATAGGACACTCTCGAACCACCCATCTAGTTTTTCGGGACTTCGAGCTCGCCACGGAAGAGGGCGAAGTTGGAGGTAGACATGGGAGGACAACCCGAACCTGAAGGGGAGGATGATTCAATGCCAGGATTCTACGAAGATGAGGAGCTCGAATTGGACCACCTTGAACATGATGATCAAACCATGGAAGGTTCTGACGATACACTATCCAAACCGCATTCCAAACCGCGGTCAAGTATCAACGCCTCATCTCCTTTAGGGACGAGCTCCAAAGACACTTTCCAACTATCTGAGGCATCGGGGTCGAGTCTTCCTGGTCAAGAGCAGGTAGTGACGATGGCCGAACATCACACCTGCCCCATCTGTAGCAAACAACTGAAAACAAACAATCAAGGACTCAATGCCCATATCGACTTCTGCTTGAGCAAGGGAGCCATCCTGGAAGCGCAGGTCGAGGCGAACAGTCCGAAGAAACCGGTATCCGAGGCTGGTAACAAGAAGCGGAAGCGATAATGTATTGTAGTGTCACGTGATAATCTGATACACTAGAACCTGTTGTTTTAAGTCTCGGATGAAAGCATGCAAGCATGTCGCGTCCTCCGCAATTCAGTTGCTGCCCGGACGGGTGCTACCCTACC
>JBBPSC010000364.1:0-19791 GCA_038093395.1 Baorangia bicolor
AATGTGCTATATGGCTATGACTCCCGGAGATCTACGGGATAAAGGACTGATCTTCCCTTCGCCCTGATCCATTCCAAATAGATGTAGAATCTGTGCAGCGCGTCATTTGCCAATGAATGACCTAAATCCGGCGAGCACGGCGGGCCTGCTCAGAGGGCGTCTTGGCAACATCGCTGAGAAACAAACGCAACACACGTACCGCACACATGCGTGTTTGCGAGGTGGGTACATAGATACATGGCCGATTTATTCAATGTGTGGGAAGAGTCGCAACCCCCGATTCTCACGGGTGTCGACACAGGAATTATCGATCTGGAGCCAGAGGGCATGGGTATTCGAGATATGAAGGTCAATTAATAGCCTAGTGTGCGTTCAACGAGGTAGTTCACTCTCAGCTAGTAGTGAAACGACCCCACACGGACACGGTGAGGGAGCCCTACGGTAAATTTTTGCGAAATGAAATGTCACAGTCCGAGACTCTGAGTCGTTCGTTCCACGTACTCCCATGTCATTTGATCCGTGCTAAAAATCCATGCGTGTCTTGGCTTTCCATAAGATATCTGCAACCAGGACAGATATTTCCTTTTTTTTTTTAATTGTGCGGGGAAGATGAGTCAATGATGACTGAGGTGCTGATACTAGTAGTAGGCCCCAAGTCAGGCCATCTTGCAGATTAGCTGCGGCCCGCCTCGATCGAACGCTACCCCAAATGTCAAGCAGCTTGAGGTACCACTACCACATCCACCTTGGAGCTCCCCCTGGTTCATAGACCCACGAAATCCTTTGTTCAAGAAAAGGGTAGGAGGCATGCTGGGTCCAACGAACTCGGTTTCGCAAAAGTCCCCGCGAGGGATGAGATTGGACAGCGAACGTTACCAATTCGTGTCGAGTTGGAGATTCCGAACGTGGTGCGGACCATGTGGGCGGGTTTGCTCATCTTACTATTCAGCTGCGACTGGGTTAATCGTTGATCAAACCAAGCATGTCGAAATATTCCCTTTCCAGCACGAGTATGCTCGGCCCCCCACACTCAATTGAGTGTGCACATTCCGTGGACCATGCTCGGCGGCAGCAAATATCTAGAATTGCTCTGCCTCGGGAGAACAAGGAGTCAAGGACAACGAGAGTACTGCCACGGAGAGTTACCCAAAGTCCCTATGGTTCGGTTACGATTTTAGGCTTGCGGGCATACTGCGGCGGGCAGTGCCCGCGTTTTTTTTGCTACGCCGTTCATGGAGGCCGGTTACATGAATGGACGACCGCCCTGCGATCATATTTAAGCACCATCTTGATGATCATCTCGTTGCACCAGGACGGGAAGATCAGAATGCATCGTGCACCTCCAACTGGCCCACCCTCACCTCTGTCTCGGCAAAACAAAGTCATTCTGCAAAGGGTGTATCATGAAAAGGAGGGGGAGTGTTTCAATTCGCTCCGGGGTGTCCTCAAGGACCTTACCGGAGAAGAGCTACAGACGCGGCAGGAGATCCTGAGGAAAGGTTGCATCTCACATGTTATTCCAAGTGTGGCTGCTAACAACTTCACACCTAAAGCGATTGACATGCTTTCGACTGCTTCGGAGATTAGGAAGCAGAGCGAGGCCCAGGCTGATACCCTGGCTCCGTATGAAACACCCTCTTCCACCCAACCCGAAAACACGACATCAGCTCATGCGGGTAAGTAAGCCCGGGAATACCTGGCCGATGTGCTTATCGCTTTCTATAGATTATTCCACCCACTCATCTCATTGGTCCCAAAGTTGGCAGACTAGTGCCAAGTTTGATCCGGCGATTCACTATAGTGCCCATTTCCATGATCAGCAATACTACTTCATGTCCGACATGGACTCTGCTTTTAATCAGGCCACTTCTTCAGGATATGGCGAGGACTGGTCTGGTTATCCTCAACTTTGAAGGGGCATTCTGTGTTGGAACCCGAGATGTATGAGAAGAGGATGAGCTACGACATGAGGGGAAAAGACGACGACTGTAATGAGACTACGACGAGGGTTTATATACCCAAGGAGATGGAATGCTAGTATCTACAAGTGATGACGAGCGATGACGTAGGTCGCACCGCTGTGCGCCAACATTCTGATCAATCGATGTAGCCATACATTCTCTTTTCTTCCTCTTCAAAAAGTGTAGCCTTACTCGCTGTCCACTATACATCTTGTGTGAACGGTCAGGTTGCTAGATGTCAAATTTTAACGCCGACTGCCAGTGACATGATATACCTTGGAAGCAAGTCATATTTAGACCACTGGCAGAAGAAGTTTCAGATTTCACTTTCGTTCCTACAAGACCAATCTCATTTGTCCATGGTCGCTTCTCATACCCTGTCAACAGCATGTTTCTTGATGGCTGCGTCCACCAATTCTACCATACCGATCACCGCTTCCTCTTCTAGCGTGCGACCAAGGAGTTGGAGTCCAACGGGTACGCCGGGGAACACGTCCGGATGGTCTGTTGAGTGATAGGTTCAAATCAACGACGAATCGAGTGTATACAATAACATACAGAGTCTGTAAAATGCCTCGTCTTCGTGATTGTGGAAGTCATGAGGAGCTACTGGGAGATCAAGCTTGGGGTCGACAAATGTTACAGGAAAGACAGCGCAAGCGTAGTCCATTGCATTTCCAAGGGTCGTATAGAACGAATCACTGAATGGGGAGAAGCGGGTAGGACTCATTGCAGGAAAGTCGGAGTGCGACTCACTAATTTAACCCGTGTGGACAGGCGGTATAAGCCACAGCGGGTGAAATGATAGCATCGACCGGTCTGCCAGTATTTGTCCTGTTCCTTGTTTCATTCCAGTGGTCTAGATAAGCCTTGCGCAGTGCACGTTTATCTGTATGGAGTTGCCACAGCTAAGGATAAGAAGAGGTAAGGCAGTGCTATCTAACAAAATAACGAGCATACCTCCCAGGCAGTTCTATTCCTCGGGGGTCCAACTAGACTCTTCACGAGTGAAACCTCCAAGTCGAAGGGATGCGGATCCTCCTCGGGGCTCATTGAAGTGATAAGAGGTTCACCAGATGCCTCACAACTCCTGCGGTAGTCCTCCCCTCCATCAGCGACCAGGATAGTTTGCTATATTCTAAGAGTCAGACGAGGTTCCGAGTACAGGTCGTAATCTTACAGCATTCTTGTAGATGTCGACATGGTTGAGAGGTTCCCAGTCAATAACTAGGACAATGTTAAATGGGGATCGGCAGTGGGATCAGCTTACCCTGGTGTCCTTCCTTCTCCAGCACTTCTTTGACCATATTCATGGCCCTAATGAGAGGAGGATGTGGCTTGACCACCTTATTGTCCCACAATATCGCAAAGCACATTCCTTTTCCGCCACCATGTTCTACCAGTTGATATTCTTCCTCATTCCACACTTTTCGGATCGCGAGGGGGTCGCGATCCCAGGGACGGGCATCTACGATTGCCTTTGTGAATAGCTTCAATGCCGAGATAGAGGTGGCCATCGGCCCAAGCACAGAAGAAATAGACTCTTGACCCATCAAGGTGTTAGCAGCACCATGATAAGGAAGGCGCTCGTACGAGGGCCGAAGCGTGTACAGTCCACAAAAAGCACTGGGGATGCGGAGAGACCTATAGTCATTCGATATTAAACCTTGTACTCGATCATGAACGAAAATTTTACCCGTCTATATCAGTGCCCACTCCCAAAGGACTGCCTCTCATCCCAAGGAGCGCACCTTCTCCACCAGAGGAGCCACCAGGGGTAAGCTTCCTATTGTAGGGGTTCGTCGTGCGGCCGAATACATTGTTGTGTGTTTCGCCCCACTGCACGGTCGAGCAATGTCATATCAGGTTCAGTTTCACGATCTCATTCGGCGTAAACAACAGAAGTTAGGGAACTTACCATGAGCGTCTGTGGCACATTAGTACGAACAAACGGTACTGCTCCGAGTTCGTACAACATTTCCACAAGGATACAATCATCCTCTGCAAACTTCCCAATGTTACAAGCATATCCTAAGGGGTGTGAGGTCAATGATTGGCGAAATACTTCATAGATCTGTCAGTACCCATGATCGTCTCCAAGCCCTTCATGGTAAACTGGTCTTTCAGTGAAATCGGTAAGCCGTGTAAGGGGCCTATGGGTTTCCCACGTTCCACCATATACTGGTCAACTTCTTTTGCCCGATCTAGGGCACGTTCAACGAAGATTTCTGTGAGACAGTTTGTCTGAATAAATGGTTTGATATGCTTGAGAAACGAGATACACGAATTGCAAACTCACAGTTTGATGCGCGATGATAGCGCTCTTGAGATACGCAGTGGTAACCTCTAAACTTGTGTACCCCGAGTTCTTGTCGGCGAGCAAACGGACCAAAGCAGACACATCTTTCGTGCCGAGATCGATAATGACAAGTTCCCGTGATGACAAAAGTCCACAGTCCTCTGTGACGGAGCGAACGTCCAAGGATGTATCCGGCGGCGCTTTGATCTTCCACTCTTCCGGGATGGACGCATCCTGAATGGCTTTACGAACCTTGCACAAAGAGCGCCAATCCGAGGTTCCAGGGATAAATCCGGTGTCCGACATTGCAAGCTTGTTCAATAGTTGCCGATGGGAGGGAGGAAGGCAAATCAGCTGGCCAGCTGGTTGCCAGCCTGAGACTCATGACCAGTGTGTGTTTAGTATCGAAAGTGTGGAAAAGTAGACCGTTAATGGGGCATCATGATGCATGATGCATGATGAATCAATCAATCATGATCCAGCTTCCGGACCGGGTCTGTAGAACTAACAACCCTTTCCTGTGCCCATAAACAACAATTTATGGGACTCGGAGGGAGACACCCCACCGTTCGACGTAGTGTGGGAGAGTTGAAGGTCGAGTGTTGCTGACTTAGAGTTAGAGGTTTCAGTACTTGAAGTGACTAGAACCTTAATTCTAGTGACCAATATTCTGAGCTTCAGTTGTGTAGGTGTTGCATTTTAGAAGGTCAATGATGTCCGCAACAATATCATCATGATCAACCTTGTTTTATTTTTACATGGATTGATATCCCGCTCGTGTTGGTACTAATGAAAAAAAGGAGTGTGTAAATACAAAGGATGGTGTCTACAGATAACATGAATACATAGATTGTATTATTTAACGAAAGGACTTGAATGCAAAGTATTTCCTAAAACTGCTATGTGAATCTCCGCAAAACCCACCCCCGACTGTACAGGAACAACAAAAAAATGATAAAATAAAGATAAAATGCACCTAGTGAGCGCAAAAGGTATGGCGTGCAAACTGTCACCAGACCCCAATGAAAGTGATGTGATGACATGACCTACTCATGTATAGGCAGAATAACCACTTTCATGGTGTAGTTTCCACGACGGGTAAGTCGGGTGTATCGCTGCGGGAGGCCGGGAGATAGGGAAAACTAGCTGGAAGCCTTCCACATCCGAATCCAACGTTGGTCTATCGGTCAAGCTGAGGCTTTCTTGTCGCCTTTCCGCGCGTGGTTTCCTAAAGGGAATAAAAAAACAGCCCCGACGAAAGTGTGGTGATCGAGGAGCTGGACACAGAGTGAGTTGTTGAAGGAATGCACGAGAAAGCCTAAAAGCCTCATTACCTTTCTGATCGTTCAGGTCCCCATCAGCGTTTTGCTCACGCACAGTCCTACTGCTAGTTTACACGCCACGGTGAGTACAAAAATCAGTGTCGATATCAACGAGCTCATACCCTGTCTGATCGGTGGAGAAGGTTTGCCCAATGATGCTTCTGAACGGCGCCAAATACATCCTCTTCACGTCTGCAGTTAACCCAAGGAACACAAAAACTATGAAGGCAAGCGTCACGATTGTCCAGCGTCGCAATTCGACGCTGGCAACCAGGGTGGAGCTCGACTGCCACTCCTGCGCGGGGACATAGACGATAACGTCAATGGTTGAATGGATGGCTCTCCATCCAGGCCAAGGTGTCACTGGAGATGCGGTTGCCAACAAGGCGATGGCTGCTGAGGTCGGGACTAGTCCGTACAGTGTGCTAACAACCCCTATGGCCATTAAGCGTCGGCTCCACGATGAGCTCACTCTTAACTCTCCCAGCAGCCCGTGGTTGCGTCGGAAATTTGCTCGGATGGTAAGACCTAGACACAAAGTGTTAGTTCATAGCCCCAAACTTTAAATACTACACACAAGCATATCCCGCCGATACTGTACCCACAAATAATGGGAGCATCCAGACGAGGGGAAAGGCAAGATTGACGGTGCCTACACCCGGAGAGCAGCCAACGTCCTCAAAAATGTAGAACCGATATTGTTGAACAACATACTCTGCAATGCACAATGAGCAGGGGACAGCAAAGCTAGGCACTCCTGGCAATACGTACGCAGAGCAATGGATGTCCAGGGAATCACCAGACAGAGAACGATATCGACTACCATATTGAAAACCTTCTAGTCTGCATGTTAGTATACCGTGTCTTCAAGAGCAGCTGTGGTGGTACCTCATGTCTTCTGGGGTCCAAAGTTACGATCATGTACAAGCGACGGTTGATAGACACACCGCTCGCGACGAGAGCAACATCCGTGGCAATGAAAAAATAGCCGCCTTGATCGAGCTTAGCCCTCACTAGTACCCCCGAGGCATGTTAGCTGGACGCACAGAAGTCACACCAAACCGGAGCCCAGTTCTCGATGTTCTGATTCCAGCGTATCGCATTGACTAGTTGGACCAAGCATGCAACCTCGGTCCAAACAATGATCATGGATGTCCCCACATTGCCGGAATCTGTTCGCTTGGTTGAAGTGTTACAACATACTGTATGGGTAAACTACTCACCTAACGCCTTTGGAAGGGGTATTGCGACCAACAATGCCCCAAGACCTGCACAAACCACGAAGACGATATTGGTAACGCCATACATTTTCTCATTAGAGATTCGATGCAGAAGGATGCCTAGCGGGTGAGGAACAAAGGGGGATATAGATATAATTACCACCGTGTTTGGAGTACATAAGGTGACGAGGACAACCCCAGTTGCATGTGGCAACACGATTGAGCATATGCTCTCTCAGCCATATGATGCACCGATAAATGGAAGACTAGATTTGGATGCAGCCATTGGGTGCGCTCCCGGGCAAAGGGATGACGGACGGACATCCGATTCGGAGCTAAACTGGTATGTGCAGCATGGGAATCCGGGAAGTCGGTAACTTGGGAGCCGTGCTATTGACCTCCATGAATAAATTGGTTCAACCACTTGTCTTTGGTTCCACTTAGGACCAGCGTCCCCTCTCTGAATTACTGTAAGAATTCAAGTGGCAGAAACGCAACTTGGTACCATTCTACTTGTTTACACGTCTACGATCTTGTCTACATTTTGACTCACGTCTTCCGATCCCAGGCACACTACCAGTCTATTTTCTTCTTAGTTCCACCACGACCCGTAAAGCCCCATTCTATCTGGTTCGCAAGCTTTATCGCCACTCCCAAGTCAGAGGCAAACCTAGGATAACATGTCCGTTGTCAAGGGGAACAAGCCAAGATGCCCAGAGTGACTTACGACCATACCGCGGCGGGATTCTTCTGGAAGAATCGTCCTACGAGAACAACGTCGGCCTGCCCCTTGTCCAATACTTCCTGGGCGACCACACCATTTGCAATCGACCCGACAGATCCTACTACAAGCTTGTCGCCAACGGCTTGCTTCACAGCGTGTGCGAACGGCGCTTGATAGGCTGCACCGCCTTTGATAATGGCTTTAGGATGGTTTCCGCCACTGGAGACATCCAGGAAATCGACGCCATGTTCCGCGAGTATGCTCGCAAGCCTGACAGTGTCTTCAACTCGCCAAGAGGGCTCATCTGGTAGAGCCTCTTCCAGCCACTCAGTTGCAGAGACTCTGATGCCGTGAGTTCAATAGTCAGTGGACTAACAACAGGTTGCGTACCTGAGGAACAAAGGCATGTCGTCGGGGATGATGTCACGAATGGTATCGACCACTTCCAAAGTTAAGCGAATGCGATTTTCGAAGCTACCGCCATACTCATCCGTACGCTTGTTAGATTGAGGACTCAAGAAAGAGAACAACAAGTATCCATGGGCATTGTGAATCTCGATCACGTCGACACCAGCCTTTAGTGCGCGTTTTGCAGCGTCAGCAAATGCAACCACGACTTCCTTGATCTGGGCTTTGGAAAGTTCCTTCGGTACCGGGAAGTTTTCATGGAACGGTACAGTCGAGGGTCCCCACACGTCATCAGCCCATCCCCCGATCTTCTCGGTGGCCACCAATCCAGGGTGCAGCCACGGAACGACCGTGGACGCCTTGCGACCTGCATGCGCAAGTTGAATACCGATTTTCTGGTTTTGAGAATGGGCGAACTCGACAATCTTGCGAAGCGACTCGGTCTGACTATCTTTCCACAAACCAGTATCCTCTGGTGTTATCCGTCCTTCGGGCACAACGGCCGTCGCCTCGATCATGGATAGCCCAGGACCTCGAGTAAAGATACCGCCAACTGGGGACATGTCAGGGTTGTTGGCATTTTAACAAGGGGGCACACTGACGGTGAGCTAGATGCCAAGCGGTAAAGTGGCCGTCTTCGGCAGAATATTGACAAAGTGGAGAGAGCTATAGTTGGTTTCGATTTGTTGCTGGACCATGCAAGACTGGATGACAGCACTTACGAAGATACGGTTATTGAACGTGGTCCCTCTTATCTTGATGGGCTGGAATAGCTTCGGTATTGGTCTGCCATCCGGTTGTGGGTCATATGCAAGGCCAGCCGCGGGCACTTGTGCAGGAGTAAAGTAAGAAATACCAGGGGCAGGCCTGTTCGTTATCGAGGACATGTTGAGGGAGGATGGTGTGTATGGCGGAATCCCTTGGAACGGTAATTCCGTTGTCTTTTTATATCAGTTCGGTAAACTTAACATGGGCCCACCGAAGCTGGGAACAAATACAATCAGACGGCCGTGCTTAGTGAGTAGAGTGAGCGTCCATGGCATAGTAAGCACTACTAATCAGCAGAGACGGACTGTAACATTAATGTACCTTGATTGCAAACACACTGCGGAACGGCTCTCAAGTGAGTTACCGAGCGCTAAAATGAAGACTATCAAATGATCGCCGCATCGTGACGATGAATGGCGAGTTAGTACATACCATGAACTGATAAGGTCATAATGCACACGAGTGGGACTACGAAAAACCTTAATCTTCATTGACAAAAAGTGCAGGATTTATGCATTATTACTTCCGTGCATTGTGGCCTTTTCTACTGTACATGATTCGTGACACTCCCATCCCAACCCTTCTTCTAACTAGCTTGATCACCAGTCTACCATCTTACCAAGTACCTCGTTCAATCGTCGCTGTACCTGCTATCGATCATCCACATAGCCTTATGCAAGTGCAAGTACATACTACACGTTACTCTGGCCCTACGTTTCATTAGATGACGGTACTTGCCATTCAGCATCGCATCTTGATAGACAATCTACCTGCAGTGATGAATATTCTCACACGAACGCGCAAGTGTCATATGGCAACACGTTGGAAGACAACGTTCTCCCCATGGGATCCTCCCCCGACAAACCAGAGAACACATTTTGACATGATGCCCTACCAGCTGCACGATCAACAGCGACACATCCTTTGCCAAGGCGCAATCTACCCGTCTCGGACGTTCTATGATAGATACAGTACAATCGGTCATAATTCATGCAGCCGGGACCGCCCAAAAGCCTTGCATTATGAGAAATATGCGTTATCAGTGGGGATTTTGGCAGGCAAGAGACCTACAAGCGCCCTACTTTGCTCTCGGGATCCTACGCATTGTGACCGATTGTACGGTGCTGTCGACGGAATCGCACCCTCACCAAGTTCCCCCCCACCTTAGGAGCGTCGAAGTGATATGAACACATCCCTGATCACAACCTACACCACGATGGCCCTATGTCCTTTTTTTCGTTTCATCTCACCCACACCATCATTCGTCAGGACAAGTACACCGTCTGCTGCTGATACATGTAACTTGATGGCATCGCTGAGCCGACTGGGAAATATGAAACGCGTACTAACACTTCAACACTACTTCGCGAATGCCATCGTCTGCTTAGGACCGCACCTTCGCAGTTTCAGTTGCTTGGAGCGGTACACACGTCACAATCCCCGAGTGGCCGGCGGTGTTCATGAGGCGGACGTTAAAGGGACCAGAAGTGTTTCACACGTGTACGCGCAATGGCTGTTCAAACGTTCATCTAAGCTTTGATGAAAAAGGCCGTCCGGGTCTAGTTTCAAGAAGACGAAAGTTGATCCTAACCCAAAGTGTCGGGCACGTATATTGATCAGAGAACCGATAGTCATCGGATGGACGTTGCACGAAGCTCGAGGAATCACGGTTCCCAGGCAGGCTGTGGTCGGGGACAAGAACGGCCGCTTCGCTGAGTCACGCAGGGAATTCATGGTCAGCGACCACCACAGAGACGCAGGGACAAAACTGGACTGAACAGAATCCTGGTTGCTGTTTCCGGTCAAACTTCTCCCTGCAGCGTGGATCCGCTGAGAGTCTCCGGTCACTTTTTTATACCCCGGGCCTGGCACGTTCGCAGTATAGTTTGGGTCGAACCCAAGGAAGGCTGAGATTTGCCTTCGGGGACCTAGAATGTGATGAGTGAATACAGGCGTATGAGCTGGGTAAGTGACGACTGGACCGCACCGGAACTACAAGTAATATTTGCTCGGCTGCAGTTGTAGTGCGGGCAAGCGTCGCCACAAAACGACTTCAATACCCCATTAAATCATGTGGTAAGATCGAAGCCACCCATGGACTTACATAGAAATCCAACCCGTAAGGAACACGGCTGGGAACATGGAAGATGCTCACCTTTGACGTGTTACAAGCGCTCAAGATCAGCACATCCTCACATTGCGTTTTATTCTTTTCACAACCATTGATCCTACTTTCAGCGACGACGAACAAAGCTGGATGTGGGTGGGGAAACGCGAAGAGGGGTTTGGGACGGCAATCTAACAATGTATTGGGGGGATCCGAACAATACAGTGACCTACGTGGAAAATCATGTCCAGTTACCGGCGATCCTAAAAGAGAAGTGGACAACGAATATAACCTAGATCAGATACAACAATGGGGAATTAGAGCGGATCGTGTGAGGAAAATCCAGCAGCAGAATTGGATCGCTGTGCATGGACTGGTTCTCAAACAACGTACAATCCAAGGACGCCTGATGAGTGTTTTGATTCGCCGATACACGGAACGTGAGGCTGTACAATGTGCCATCCCTGGTCAGTATGGAGGTGGAATCGCCTTGGGACGATGCATGGTAGGTGGACTGAGATGTTTTATCAGGACCCACGTTCGAGCGGAGCTGGTCGTGGTTGGGGCGGAGAAAGGGAGATCATGTGGCAGAGCAAAGAAGCGGGCGAGCCGTCAAAGACGATAATTATGGCACATATTTCAGTAGTGGCTGTCGCGTCCAGCATTTGGTGTCGTAGTCGTCGCTCGCGACGACCAGATGGGTGGTTTGACGCGCACGGTCCATCCCTAGAGGCGCGGCTCAAGGTTTAGTTCGCACGTGCAGCTTTCCTCGCTTGCACAGTTACCACTGCAGCCTGTCTCCCGTGCACGCGGACCTGACCGTTACTACCACTGAATTTTCAGAGAAATACAGTCTTTTTCCTGGACTGCCGAATACAAAAGGAGCTTGCCCAAACACAAGCCGGGGGGCGGAAACCAGTAAGTTCTGAGCGGCGACGGATCGGAAAACAAGCAATTTCGGGCGGAGTGAGTTACCCCTCCTTACCCTCCTGTCCTCGTACCATAACTACGCTCGTCTGACCGTCTCGTCGTGATGTTCTGCTTCCACCGTACTGACCTCCTTTCCAACATGTTTTTCGTCCCGCAGTCCCGCGTCTATCTGCTTACGCAAATAGAAGATAATCCGTTTGCAGACCCGGTCACTTTTCTTGTTCCCAACCACAATGGCCAACGATCACGCTAAGAACGCTGGTCAAGTCGCTCAGGAACATCCTTATCCACCCGCTATGCCCCCGTATGCTCAGCCCCTCGGCGCTGCCTATCCTCCTGGATACCCGATATATTACGCACAACCCCCCGACTCAAGTCACGGCGAAAATGCCAACAGCGTGCCTCCAGCACCACAATATATGATTCCTTTTCCAGCGGCGCCTGGAATGATATATCCTTATCCACCCCCTCCTCCTGGCCAAGGTGTGTAATATTTTTGCTAGTCATAAACTCTCCTTACGTCAGAAAAAATAGGCTTTCCGCAGTATCCACAATCTACGCCTGTCGCTGCCAATGGACAACGTGCTAAGCGTAAGCAGGTCAAGATGGCGGTCAGTCGCTGGCTCTGATCGTGTCTCTCGTGTGTTTTAATTTTGCTTGCAGTGTACTAATTGTGCCAACGCATGCAAGCGCTGTGACGAAGCCCGTCCGTGTGAGCGCTGCATCAAGTATGGCATTCAAGGCTCCTGCGTGGATGGCACTCGCAAAGAACGCCAAAAAGGCATCAAGCGTGGCCCTTACAAGCGCAAGAACAAGACTGCCAACAGCAACACAGAGGCGTCTTTTGTCGGTACGTATATCTGATCCTTTGTCAGCAACGCACGCTTATCTAGGCAAGTGTCGCCAGCCACGAATGGCGAATCTGAGTGGCAAGCCACAAACGGAACTCCGCAGACTCCCGCTACTAGCCAGCCACCCCCGCCCATTCAAGCGATGCCCCACTACCCGCCTCCTCCGGAAGGGTTTTATCCCTATTTTTATCCGCCGCCGCCGGGCTTCATTCCGCCTGGACATGAGGGTCAATCTCCTGCAGAAGGCGCAGCCAACGGCACGAACCACCCCCCTCCTATGGTGTCGTATTATCCATTAGCTCCCCCAGGCTTCTTCCCCCACTTTACTGCTTCGGTCGCACCAGGCGTATTTCCTCCGCCTCCGAATGGAACTTCGGTGACCACTATCGATCCCGTAGAGGCGTCGAGGAATGCCGGTCAATCTGCAGAAGCTGAAGGGCAGATTAATGGTACGGCTGCATCTGGCAAAAAGCGATCTCGCGCAGCCAAGGGTGGCGAAGTAAAGTTCAAGAAGCACAAGTCTGTCGCGATTATCCAAGATAGCCCAACCTCTGGCGGGAGTGATCATGCTTCCGACCATGGAGCGAACACTTCCCATGAGCATGACGACTAATAATTTGTTGTGCATGCCGGCCCTTCACGGTGTCTCGTCAGTCTTGTCCATTTCATGTTTTGATGTTCTTGTTTGTCATCTATGTTTCCCTGATATTGTTTCGCTGCTGCTTTTCTTATCGCTCGATTTGAATTGATTTTATTCTGCCTCCTCTACGAGATTCTGAAATCTCTAACCCATCCGACTTTTCTTTGACCTTTAATCTGGTCTCGGCGAAGATGGAAAGTGTGATGCAATCCTTTGGGATCGTTTTATTGGTCAAACAGCTGTGCGGGCCGGGGGGCGCAGACTACCTTTCAATTACAAGTCGAGCTGGTTAAAACTCCTTTTTCGCTCGTGCTTCTTTAGACCCCTTACCTTCCTTCCATGCTCCCCACACGTGACTTTCTTCGTGTTGGTGAACGATGGTGGGTTCCGAATTTTTTAACACTATGCTCTTCGTTTTTTTGTTGATGCTATCCTGTTTTGTATGTCGATCTTGAGTAGGTGTAATTTATGTGTAGGTTCGTGATGTAGCAGAAGAAATTTGACATTTTCTTGTTTGAGGCTATGCATTGTATGTAGCTGGACGGGTTGATATATTTTGCGTGACGGTTGTTGAAGGGTTCCGGTTTCTTGAACTCCTCCCAGGATGAATGGCACCAACTTTGTTTTCTCGGTAACAGGATTTTTTACATGTCACAGTAAAGACTCGCCTCTGAATCAGTAGGGTGGTGGTACTGACTAGTCATCACCACCAGCTACCACCAGCTACCAGCCAACTGTTTCACTGGTCGAGCCACCAGTCTGCACTAGACCTTCCAAATGGAGCGACGGTTGTTTGTTTCACAAGCTCTTGCCAAACACGTCGCTTAAATTTTGTGCTAACCTACTTAGCCACGTCTTTTTTTGGGAGTTGCACTTAACCTTCGTTCACATTCTCCGTCTCTTCTTGTACGACTAACCAAAAACACCGCTCACGATGTCGGCCTTCCGTGCTCTTCGCCAGCTTACTTCAGTGTCTTCTCGGGCCGTCGCGCGTCCAGCACTGTGCAGCGGACGCACGCTCCGTCTCTCTGCTCAAGCTGCCCCCCGCATGGCGTTGTCGGCGACGAGAGCGTTTTCCATGACCTCTTGTCGTTTCTCAGAGGGTGCTTGTACGTGGTCACGAGTGGCCTGCATCGAGCAGAAACTGACACGCTAAACACCGACAGCGGACGTTGTCTTTTCACAAAAGCTGGCCGAGGAGCTCAAGTATGAGAAAGAGGGTGGTGCGGGGGAGGAACCCGAGTTTTTGAAGACGTTCAAGGCGCAGGGCGTGTGGACGGTCAGTTTCCCCCCTTTTCCTTGTCAAATGCTTGTATTGACGGGGGTCGTGTTGCAGATCGAGGACGTCGAGGGCAACGACGAGGTCACGCTCACACGCACGTTTGGTAATGAAAAGTGGGTATAAGTTCTCGATGCTACGCGCTGTAGGCTCATGGACGTGGCACGTTTAGCATCCGCGTCATGTTCTCGATCGCGGACATGCAAAATGTGGAAGAGGAGTCCGAGTTTGAGCAAGAGAGCGAGGAGAGTGGGGAAGAGGATCACGCTCAATCGTATCCCATTCGTGTGTCGTTTTCGGTCACCAAGGTCGGTTGTTCCCGTTGTCGTTTTGGATGAGGTTGTAGATTGACGGGGTTGGTTGGGGGACAGAATAACGGCAAGGGATCGCTCAATGTCGACACGATGTGTCAAGAAGGCGCCTTCCTTGTGGACAATATCTCGTTCTACCCTGATGCCAAGCTCGGTACCGAACTGACTGCAGAGGCGGACTGGAAACGTCGTGGACTGTACATTGGCCCTCAGTTTGACACACTGGATGTGGCGGTTCAAGAAGAGTTTGAAAAGTGGTTGAACGAGCGGGGTGTGAACGAGAACCTTGCCACGTTCATTCCAGAATACTCGGAACACAAGGAGCAAAAGGTGTGTATGGATGGCATGTTTTGACGGGATGGTGACTGACGTCCTGTGTAGGAGTACGTGAGGTGGTTGGAGAACGTCAAGGGCTTTGTCGATACTTGAGTCTTTGGGAAACCATCTTATTATCCTGCATAGCATACATATGTACCTGGACTAATATGCACGTACGCATTGACACGAATTGCATCACCGCTCATGAGAGAAATGATTCAGCTCGGCTTAGTATGTGACAGCGAACATTCTCGGTCATGCGTACGCCTTCCCGAAATGGCTCCGGTAGCTCGACCACCTTCCAGTGCACACATCAAGCCACGTCTGACCACGTCTGCAGTGTATAT
Source organism: Baorangia bicolor (assembly GCA_038093395.1). Classification (NCBI taxonomy): domain Eukaryota; kingdom Fungi; phylum Basidiomycota; class Agaricomycetes; order Boletales; family Boletaceae; genus Baorangia; species Baorangia bicolor. The sequence goes on from JBBPSC010000364.1 coordinate 15,486, forward strand.
AAACCCACAGCTCACTCGATCATGACCCACAAGCCATGTCCTCTCCGATCCCCATCCGCTTCCCTCTGAGTGGCGACGCGTCCCCCTCCTCTCCAGGACTCTACGTCCCCGTCCATAGACGCACCCCCAGCTCATCCAGCTCGTCCTCTCCCTCTTCGAGCTCGCGCGCCCTCTCCCCCACACGTCTGTATCCATCCCATCCATCCACATCGCACGCTGACGTCACCTCACCCATAGTACCCATGCCTGGGATATACACCCCCGCAAAACTCCTCTCGCTCTCGGGTTCCCCGCTCGCCAAGCTTTCAGCGGCGCACATGATGGACGCGCTGCGGGCAGCTGCGCCCGAGGTCGTGCAGACGCGGAAACAGCGCAAGGCGTTGGCGTGGCATGCACGTCGGCCGGCGGGGGGGAGCTCGGCGATGGTGTCTGAATCGCCGAGGGATCGGCATCGGAGGGCGGCCTCGCGCGGGTCACAGACGTCAGAGTCGGACGAGGACAAGGCGATCACTTGGAGGAGGATTTGATCTGGCGCTTACTTATTCATTACTGTAACCAACACTACTATCACGAAGGATACCACGATAGGGGACACTGTAGAGCACACATTTGATTGACAACGTTAATTCACATCTCATCGACCTTTGCTAAAGACAGCTAAAGAATACGAATGATCGAAAAAATGATCGAATGTACAGTAAACAACAGGATATCCAAAGACAATGCGAACATGAACGGAAAAGCAATACGGATAAAGAAACCTAAGCGTCCACAAACCCTCTTAACCAACCAAACAGTCCTTGGGCATCTCCCTGTCTCCACGCAGCCACAATAGCCAACACACCAATCAAGAGCACCCACCTTTGCCCTCCGGTGCTACTCACTGCGATTGCCTGTTTGTAGAAGACTTTAATTAATAAGCTCCCATCCGGGTCGCACGGAAACGAAACCTACTCTGCTCTCACCCTCGGTGCCGGGCGCGGACAGAGGACGCGGCGGTAACCGCACGCCAAGCACATTCCTGAGCCAGGATTCCTTCTTCACCTGATTGGGGGGGAAATCGTTTGGCACAACGCACGTCACTTCATCAGAGAAATAGGCTTACGCTGTAAGGGGGAAACCTGCTCCCCAGGATCCTGTCGATCCTGAATTTCCCGAGCGCGTGAGTCTAGCGGAAACTATATGCGTTTCACGCTTACCACGAAGGGGAGTCCAGCGATGCTCTCTGGTGAGTGAAGAGATCAAAGGTAAACTTGCGCGTGTGATAGCCACCTAGAGTCCAAATCCCCGTTCGAGTCGCGTCAAGGAGTAGTCAAAGGAGGTACTCACTTCCACTCGGTCCGATGCCACCGAATGGGAGACCGTCAGCTGTGAAAGCGGTTCGGTCATTTCAAATACGGTCGTCGAGAAAACCACTACCCACCTGCGCAATGGACCAGTGTATCATTGGCAATAGCCGAGCCACTCTGCGTGTTGTCGAAAACTATAATATCCACAGTTAACCATACGGCACGTCAAGCTGAGCGGACCACTTGCCTTTGTTCTTGAAGCTCGAGTCTTGCGAGAAGACGTAGAGCGTAAGTGGATGGTCTCTGCGGACGTGTTCATGACGATGTCAACATGCAACTGAACGAAACCTACCTGCTGTTGATGAACTCGATGGCTTCATCGAGGTTTTCGACGGGTACCACAGGAAGGAGTGGACCGAACAACTCTCTGTGCCATGGAATTAGTTCTTATCGCTGTCTGAAAGGCATCAACCTACTCGCTCATCAACGAATCGTCGCCCTTGACCCCTTTGACGACCGTAGGTGCGATAAACAACTTGGACTCGTCGGTTTCACCGCCAAACGCGATCGTTCCGGACGTCTTCTCCAGCAGATCCTTGATGCGATTAAAGTGCAACTTGCTAATGATGTGACTGAGGTCAGGCGACCCAACGACGCCATCCGGATAGAACTCGTCGTGCCTACGAAAGACCATCAGCGATGGAAGCTGCGGGGATATACCATAAAAGACGAACGCCTCTTTCAGTGCCTGGATGACCGTGTCCTGAGCGTCTTTCTGAACGAGAATATAGTCTGGCGCGACGCAGGTCTGTCCCGCATTCACGCACTTGCCCCACATGATACGTTTCGCCGCCGTTTTGAGGTCACATTTGGGGTCGATGACGACGGGGGACTTGCCGCCGAGCTGAAAGACGGTCACGACTCACTCTGGGACGTGCATGACACCTTCGACCTACCTCGAGACTGACAGGCGACAGCGTCTTGGCAGCTGCGGTACACACGATCCTCGCAACCCGTCCGTTTCCAGTGTACAAAACTGCCATCACGTCCGTGCGTCAGCTCGAATTCTCAGACCGAAACACACTAAAAATACGCACTGTGAGCCCAAGGCAGTTCCAAAAGCTATTGGTCACGAGGTCAGCCAATCACAATTCTGGCGTTCCGGGTGAAGGTATTACCTTGGTCGTCTCAGGGACACCCCCCATAACGACGCGTACGACGTCAGAATCCATATACTTGGGAATGAGTTCGGCAATGAGACCGCTGGTTGCCGGTGCCAGTTCGGACGGCTTGAGCACGAAACAATTGCCGGCCGCGATGGCGCCAATCTGGGTACGACATGAAGACCGCGAACACGAGGGAAACGATTGGACGTACCATGGGGCCGAGTGCCAACCAGACTGGATAGTTGAATGGGCTGATGGAGAGAACGACGCCCTTGGCCTCTTTTCGGATGATGGGGCGGAAGGCTGCAAAGTTGACGTTGAAAGGCGCCCTTTCCGTGCGGGCCCATTTATCGACACGGTCATAGGCAACCTTGCAGTCGCTAATGGTCGAGTCGAGTTCGAGGCTAGCGTCAGTCGACAAACAAGGACCGTCAGCGAAGGCGTCCATCGAGGTATGATATGCAAGGAACGCACAAGGACGTCTCGAGAGACGGACGACCGAGGTCTTCCGCAAACGACTTTTTGAAACGGTCATAGTTGTCCTTGAGGAGATAGGCAAGTTGGAGGATTTGCGTCTTGCGGGCTTCGATGGACTTGAGTTTTCCGGCTCTGAAGCTGTTGTGCAAGTCGGCGTGGATCTAGAACGGGACGGTGGCATTTGAGTATGGTTCTGGGTATCAGACGGAAAAGACGCACCCGAGATATTTCGTCGAGAGGGGTGTACACGAGTTCGGTAGACATGTCAAGAGATGGCTGCGGAGACGCGTACTTTTTGAAACGCACAAGGTCCGTTAATCTGCCTTTGAACCTCTCGGGTGTGAATATGGCGCGGGTGCAATTCGTTCCTGGAATACGTTCAACAACGCCCGGTGACAATGATGCCTTTTCGATCTTTGCAGGTGCAGAACTGCGGTTGTTGCTCCGTCGATCCAAGGAGACACCCGCCTCGTGAATGAAAACGTGTACGGCTCCAATATGAGAGTGACTCCACCCGTCAAGTACGTCAAGATCCAGGTGAGTTCCAGCTCTTCTGCAACTGCAAACAAGCCCGCGTGTGTCACGGTGACATAGTAGCTTCGAGATAACGAGTTACCATAGGTAGCTGTTCCCCCTCCAACGTCTCCGCTGACCGTACGTGGATGACAAGCCAATCCCATTCTCCGACGCCGGCCATTGATATGATCGGGGCTGTCCGTTTCCCACTCTACCCCTATGAGTCAAGAGAACGCTCGGCGCCTAGGTATTTAGGTATCACTCTTTAAGAAACACTGATCAGTTCCCGTGCTCGTCTCACAACCTCGCCATAGCTATAGCCTATATCCGCAAAACCATCCGAGAACGCCCACATGCAACCACAAGGTGCGCACGCAATAGAGACCGTCCAGCCTCGGTCTCACGCCGTCACACATCAGTGTATCAAGATCTTCTTTCGCAACGCCTACGAACGCTCCACGGAGACGACCTCGACGACAGGACAAGCTGGGTGACAACGGCCTCTGGACCCCTCCAACGGCCCACCTACACCTCCCTCTTTTATTGTAAGCCGTCGACGTGGGCATTCGCTGCGCATCCCAGTCGTTGACGTGATTTTTATACTAAAAAGTCGATGGCGTCGAGATGGGGAGAGGGTCTGGGCCGACACGCGGCGCCGCGAAAGAGTCCGCTGCTGCGAGAGCACTCGCGAGACTACCTCGTCCTCCCAGGGATGGAGAACGGTGGAGGGGACGAGGAGCCTCGAACTCCGTCCGCAGCCGTGCCCCACGTACTGAAAGGCGCGAAGAAGCCGATGCTGTTCAAAATCAGGCCAGTTCTTCATCGACGCAAGAGTGCCCACAAATCCAATGGGCCTCG
>JBBPSC010000365.1:0-19790 GCA_038093395.1 Baorangia bicolor
GGTAATGTACCGATGTTTAGACGAAATTCCAACTAATATTTTATAGGTATCCGGCAGGCCAGCCGATGTGCTTGCGCAACATCAGCAACGACGCGGCCCTATGAGTCTCCCCGCTCAGAATCGCCTCCGTACATTCGGAAACACAGTCTATCCTCAATCGCGGAGTCGGCCCTCCACCATCCGTTCTTTGACCACCATCGAGTCACTTAGTCGCACTTCAAGCCGCCGTCCAACATCACGCGAACGCAAAGAAGAAGAAATTGTCAAGTACGCAGGGATCGCGCTGATTAACGAAATGATCTTAAATTCCGGCTGGCGCCGAGGGGGGAGGGCCCGGTCCCTATGGAAAGAGGAAATTTTGGAAAACTTAAATTTTGCTTGCGTAGAATGCCAGTCTGGTAAGTATCTGCGCTATCTGTCGACTCGACCTACTGACTCGCTCTACAGAACAAGTCAACCCTACGCCAGCGATCGAGAAAAAAATCGTCAGCGCGCTATCTTCAATCCGCTCCAAAGCTGTCACGGTTGCCGAAAGTTATGCGGAGGAGTACCTTGGGACAGGACCATTCTCCCCCGATGACCATCCGCCCGACTATAATCAATTGCAACAACGCGTTGCCGAAATAACTAACGGCTCAAATCCGGCAGCCTTCTTCCTCCACAAGTACGATCATACAACGGTAAGATGATCCGTAACGATCATCATATACTAACACAATTTGTAGCACCAGATTGCCAAATTATTTGGACACCCGATTCTCGAACGATTTCATACTAACTTCTGGTATACGACGAAGCTTTCGCCAATCCGCATTTTCACCTCCAGTTACCAAACGACACCAGTCAATATGCTCGCCCTTTCGGGTGCCGCGGTAAGTTCTACATTTTGCATCAGTCGACACTAACGATATTACCAGCTACATTGTGCGCTCAACCGCATATCCGAAGGGCGACGCGCTGGCCAAGGCACCACCATCAACTTCTCAACAGAAGTATACGCCCCGTACTTCGACGTGTACCGCACAGGTATCGTTGATGCGCTCCAGCATCCGCACCACCGCGACATAATGCATCATCAACTGCTTACACTGCACAAGCAAGGAATGTAAGTAACACCCAGCTCCCCGAATATAACTAGCTAAATTTGAATGTAGAGCCATAATGAAAGCCGGTAGTAACATCCCGCCGTCACCACAAAAGGTCCCTAGCATTGTTATTCCGCCAGCACCCGCTGCCAGCGACTCGGAACAGCAACAGTCGGGTAGTCAGAACTTTGGGAGTGAGCCTTGGGCCGAGTTTGATGATTGGAACACCCATGTATAATCACTACTGCATATCTGTATCGTACGGTAGTACTATGACTCGGGACTTGAACGACATCGACACCGTGACTCGGAGTACGTGTAGTTGATTACTAAGCCGCGATAAGATTATCGACTTCTGACTGAGCTCAAGTTTAGTTATGTTTGTATGATCAATTCAAGGCAATAGCCTTATTTCTATTTTTCAAGGAAAAATATCTGAACGACGCGCAATAAAACTTAGGCGGGGGGCAACATAATTCAATAACGTGAGATACTGTACAAAAGGGGGCAATGAGTCACGATCCTGCGGTCCCAGGACCAACTTTTGGTCCTGTGGTAACCGAGTGCTTAGGACCACTCTGACACACTTTTTGGATTACAGAAGCACAACGAGCTCATCGAAGCCGCTCGGAGCCACAATGTTGTGTGCTTCGTCGAGCACCACAAACGTTTTGATCCCGTTTACAGCGATGCCAAAGCGAGAGCACAGGCGCTTGGAGAATTTAACTTTTTCAGTGCATGGATGAGCCAACCAAAGAGTCAGCTGGAGACGTTCAAGGCGTGGGCTGGTAAAGACTCGGATATCAGGTTAATGGGTATTACCTAGGCGAAATCACAGTTTACATTCCTAATCTGATCTCTTTCCAGCTACTATCTTTCTTCGCATCACATCGACATTTGCTGTTGGATCCTGCAGGACAAGGCCATACCAACTCGCGTCGTTGCGAGTGCTGCTACCGGCATAGCTACAGGGGAACCCTACAACTGTGTACCACAGACAGAAGACACTATAACGCTCCTCGTCGATTGGCAATCAATCACCAGTCCGAAGCACAAGGGGACCGCGGTGTACACTGCATCTTGGACTGCGCCCCTGAAAGCCGGGATTCATTCGGCTCAACACTGGTACTACATGGGAGAAAAGGTGGGTACGACAATGCTCTGTCACCCTCCAATATACCTATGTCGTACGTTTTAGGGGGATATCAACGTCGATCAGGCTCACCGTGGCTACGATATCACTGTGGACGAGACGGGCAAGACGTGGCATAATCCATTTTAGTATGTCGCATCCGGACTTGTCTAGGTGGTTTGCTGATGCGTAAATGATTAGTATGAAGTACTCTCCGTCTGAAACCGGTCACTTTGACGGGCAACGGGGGTATGGGTATATATCGATCGAGAAATTTGTGGACGCTGCACGCGCAGTGAACGCCCGCTTGGCAAAACCAAGTGACTTTGATGCGAGCGGGTATCCAACTATTGCAAACACTGTACTCACAACAGCGATTCTCAACGCCGGACGCATTAGCCTAGATGAGAAGAGGCCTGTAGGTATTAGGAAAAGTGAAGGTGCATGGGTTCTAGAATAGAGGTCCCTGTTTGCCAGTGACGATGCGCAACAATGGTTTATGAGTGCAACCAAACCCCATCTAAGCAGATAGATGACCGAATTTATTGTTCCCAGAATAAAAATGGTGAAACACGGCCCCCTCGGTGATAGAGTACGGCTGGTTGAACACAAGTTAGCCCATTTGGGTGGTACGTACATGAATATTATGGCCAAGTTTCGGAATCACCAGGTTGGCCTGTATACTAGGAGCGCCATTCTGATTAGCGTGCTTATAATATATTGCATGGTGATTGCACAACATTGTGTCCTGTCCACCGTGGAACCAGTATCGGTCGTAGGAATATACCAGCATCTCGGATGTCGATTTCGTCCGACAAGTTTCCATTCTTTGTTTTACCACAAGGTACACACGATAATTACACCCGACAGTCATCCGGTGTTCCTTGAAGCTCTGGTGCTGTGTATTGTCATGGCCACCCCGGAAACGGTACCGAACGGCGACCGAATTAAATTTGCCATGGGACACACAAAGCCCTGTAGTTAGCCCTTGAGATTGCGGATACGGTATTGTAAAAACATTGTTCAATTGGGTAGGAGATGCGGGGGATGCTGTAACATTGACGAGATGGAATGTGTGACAAGTGCGCGGAAAGCTAAATTAAAGTAGGCACAGTGAAAGTTGTACGGTTGGTCAAGGGCCGAAGACGAACCGATGCAAGAAACCACACGTAACGAGCCAAACGGTCGACAAGGGATGAATTGTGAACGGAATGATAAAGTGAAGAATAATATAGAACGAATGCGATTGACAGGGAATGGGGGGAGAATCTGTCGACCTCGTCACGTGGGGAATATTGCGAGTGATTTTAAGGGAAAGCGAGCGATGTGACGGATGGTGTATGCATAGAGTAACAGGGATCGAAATGAGTGGGAATGATTGCACATTGATTGGCAGAGTCGACACAACGTGAAGGCGATTGTTCGCAGAGGAAGGCGAGGGAAGCTGCTGACAGGAGATCTTGTCATGCATCATGTGGTTTGGCACAGCTAGATACGCTAGCTTGGCCCTCGTACTCCTAGAGATAGCTTGTCGATGAATGGAGACGGAAGGGTGAAGATTGCAAAGGAAGGGTGATGCATGGATGATGGATGGTAAAAACAGTGCACAAGTAGCTGAGCGTGTAGGTGGTATTACATTTTGAGAGTTGTGGAAACGGTGTCGGTGTAATGGTGCGCTATGCGACAGCGGCCACTCGAGGTGAGCCATTGAGGTTGTGAAGTGCAGGGCGACTATAAGCGACAAACTCGTGGGGAAGGTAGTGCTCTGGAGGTGCTTCGATACGTTGTTTGTTGACGGAGAGCTCGAATGTGCTTGGAAGGTTCTCCTTGTCATCTTCAGACAGGAACGAACTTGAAAACGGATCTGAGGAGAACGACGAAGGGCTCGTAGGTGTCAAAGGGAAGTCATCTGAGATATCAGATATACTCGTGGTGGCACTCATTGGTGTACTTGTGCCAGACAGCAACGCAGGACGCTTCGGTGTTGTGGGGAAAGGGACAATTTGCTGTCGATCATAACGACCGCCCTGAAGGTAGTATTGAACAACGAAGGTTGCAGCCTTCGAGTAAAAGGCGTAGGAGTATTTCTTCACCAGGGTCTCGGAGAGATCATTAACACGCTTGGCAAGGCGATTATCCAAGAACTCGACAATTTCCTGACATTCCTCCGTCTCCTCAAAAAGGCACCGAGGCTTGCCACAGAGAAATCGCGCAAGCGTCAAAGCGCCTAAAGCAATCGATGAAGGAGGATATTTGATGAATTCGCGATAGAAAAGTGTGATCTCCATGAGGAAACGCGCAACGTGCTGGACCTTCTCTTGCTCGACGAATGGATCGCAACACATCAGACGAAGCCAAGCCTCCGCGGTGGGGTGGCCAAGAGTCCATTGGATCGTCGCAAGTACGTGGCCCTCCATTTGGATAAAAGCCGATTCATCGTAGGTTTCCCGACAAATCTGCGCGAGCTCTTGAACCGTAGGTACGCGATCCTTCGCGTCTTCGAACTTGGCCGCAATCCATAATGCTGCACATCCGACAAGCTGGTAGTGTTTGATATACACGATTCGGCGAGACACATAGCGGTCAACTATATTGAGGGTGAGATAGAGAGTCTCCGGGCGAAGGCGAAACGCAAAGTGGATCTCGACAAGGAAGTCAACCAGACAAGGACGCATATGCCACCGTATTTCCGGTTGTTGATCCATGGATTGCGCAGATGACATAGTAAACCTCTATTTGTCAAGGGAAAAATCAACGCCAAACTATTGGTGACATCTGGGCGAACCTCACCTCCATTTCATGCATATAGTACCGAATATCGTCGCGGTACTCTTCCTCCAGAAGAACTCCCTGCCGTCGAAGAGCGGCAATTTGCGCGTCACGTTGACGCTGTTGAAGCAAAGCAGCCTTGGCAGAGTAGGGGGATTTGCGAGTCGGAGCAAGGGGACCACCTGGAGTCTTGTGGATTTTAAAGACGCCTGTCGGAGAAGGACGCTTCTTCGGGTATGCGACCTTTCGAGAACTCCGATAGGAAGAGATCGAGATGTCTTTCATGTCTGAGTCAATGAGATTGGTGTATGTTGGCTGGGGAGGGTAATTGACCAACGAGAGGCTGGGGGGATGTTCCGCAAGGAGAGTAACACCGTTAGCATGGGTTGGAATAAGGATGAGAACCATGAATATACAAAGTGCCTAAATGTGGCAAGGGGGGACGTCTCGATTCACTGGTAGAGCGCGAAGAAAGTCCCCACCGCCTTCAATGAACAGGTCACTGGCGGAGGTTAAAATATGGTATCCAGCGTGATGTTCGGTTCAAAGGACAACCGATACCAGATATTGGAATATCATATCCATTTGGCGTACCACACGGCAACAGGGATTAGAGAGAGTCGTGTAGTACTCACTAAGGACAAGACGGTGATCATGCAATGATGACGAGCGCAGTACGCGGGGTTGAATGTGGCGTACACTGGAGACTAGATGGAATGAATCGTGGTCAGCGTGGAAGGTCGTGAATACAAGGAGGGGATATGGAAGTGAAGGACAAATGACAAGCTCGACGTCGTGAGCAACGACGAGGAGCAACGAGTCTTCTGAAAAAACGAAGACTCGACAAGGAAGAGAGGGAGATGACTACTTGAAATGAATATAAAAGAGCACAGCAACAACGGTACACGCTGGCTGGCATGGGATATTTAAATAAAAGAAAATTGAAAAGGAAACACGAAAACACCTATGAGGAGGAAATACCCCAGACATGTCTATAAAAGGAAAACAAAACCAATAAAATGAAAAAGAAAGGGCAAAGCACTCCCAGGATGGAAATAACAGCTCTGTCACAACATGACGACAGTGTCAAGCTGAGCTCATTCGAGACAAGCCGCGTCTCTGAGACGTTTGTTATCTCCACGTCCTGTGACCGCCTTCGCGGCACTTCACATCGATCGATCAGTGGCGACGGGCGCGATGCCGGCAACTCTCACAGCCAGCCCCGGATTCGCTATGCGACACCATACCCAGGCGCCAACAAATGGCCGGTGGGAACGCATTTTGAGCTCGCCAAGCCGCACTGTCCGTCCGCACTGACACGTGGAAGCAGCGCCCTGCGCGCCCACGACCCCACGTTTTACAGTGTCGAGAGCAAAAATGACGTATTCCCACCACATATTGTGCCAACTCACACTGGTGCAGTACTCCTGGTGTCTGCTGGTCATGAACCCATGTCAAGAAAGGACGAGCGACGAACAGAATGCGCTCACAATAGTCTTGAAAAATGCTATTCGCCAATTTAATGCTATCATCCATGTATGCAGACGACCTTGACTCACCTGCAAGAAGCGACCGCCGGATTTTCAAGATACCTTGTTGTGATTAGTTAACTAAAATTAAAGAAAATGCTGGTAGGGATGAAGCTTGAAGCTTGAAGTGAAGGAGAGACAGTGTAAAGGAAGGACTGGCGAGTTGGATGGATCTCGAGTGGATGCAACGCAACGACTACAAGGAAAATCGTCTCGAAGTAAATCGAGCGTGGGGTATCACGAGCAACAGAACACTTGCAGCGACTTTGTACTCGTAAAATAGTTGGCGTCGGGCGGGAAACGGATGGGGGTTGGAGGATCCAAGTCGAGGTTTTACCTCCCGCAACGCGTGAAAAGCGTGTACCGCTTATCCAGTTGTCCTTTCAAGCGGCCATGCGGCATGTATTACTTACTTCGTCCTCGGTGATATTTGAGGCTTTCATTCTGATTTGGCAGGGCAACTCCACGTTGTCTGCGTGCAGGCATTGGATGTTAGGTAGTTGCTTATCTTCTTTATGTAAGTTTATACTACCCTAGATTCTCAGAAGGCAGACACTCGTACGCTGCGGCGAGGTCATTGACCTGAACTCTCCCAACTATATTATATATATATATATATAGGCCCCGTCTGAGTGCTGAAGTTCGCTCAATGGATGAGTCGGTTCACGTCCATATGGACACCCTGTCATGTTCCGTAGGTTGCGAGCGTTGCGCTGGTTCCCACAGAGCACCTCCCATCAGTCACTTCTTATCAGGGCGCTCAGATCGTATATAGCTTCACACATCGTTCATCGAGGTACAGCCTGCGTCCCTATCGGGTTCCCAAATTATGATCTAATGTTGTACTTAACTGCTTATCCGGTGACAGGTATCTTAGACCGCTCATCTCACAATTTGGCTCGGCGCGCCGCGTTGCCCAGATGTCGGGGACCGAGTAAGATTGTTTGGCCGAGCACGCTTGGCAAGTGGACAACAGACCTATTTGCCAAACCTCCGAGTCAGTGGGTGATCCACCTTTTGCAATAAATTTCGACAACGGGGATAAGACGACGCTTAAACTCCACGGATGTTCCGTAGGTTCAAGAGCGCCCCACGTTTTGCTGGTTGCCACGGAAGAATGGAAGTCTTCCTTCATGGTGAATTCTCAGTGAACTGAAACCCTCCTCCGATTGGTCTTTGCCAAGTCTGGCCCTCCATTCGTCCGACAATTGCCGCCGCATCACGCGCACGGGCCGCGCATTATTCCTTGTTGTGCTTGACAGGCGATAGCACACGTAACTTAGACAAGCGCATCTTGCCCGAACAGCACAAGTAAACCGCTGGAACTTATGCACATGTATGGTGCCAAGTAGCTCGTATGCACTGCCGTTCTCATAATTCATAATGAAACAGTGAGAAGAATCGAACGAACGGTATGAAACTATGTATCAATAAGGAATGTAGGCAAGGTCCGCAGAGAGGGATTTAGACGAACAGGAAGAAACGAAATCAGATAGTCGCCAGGCGAAGTAGTATATTGAACATCCAGCTCAGTCTCTGCGTGCTCCGTTCATGAGTAAAGCCATGAGATCATGGGCGGGTTGGTTGGTAGCCCCGCCACCGAAGGCTTGCTGCTGGAGGTGCAGTGGAAGCATATGTGGAGGGATTTGCTGCTGAGGTTGCTGGTGTTGCCTCAAAGCGATATGAGGTGGTTGAACCTGAGGGCCTTGTTGCCCAAATCCTCCACCAGGCCCACGGAGCCCTCCATGCATGCCATTAGCCCCAGCGAGACCCAACAGCTGTGCCTGACTGGATCCGAGATTACCAGGATGAACGAGTCCCTGTAACGTGTTCGGACCCAACGTCCCTTGTAGCTGATGGGTACCTGGGTGAGGGGCGCGAATCTGAGGCCCGCCACTGAAGCCTAGTGAAGGTTGTTGGAAGTTGTTGAAAGGCGGTTGAGGTCCGTTTCCGTGTACTGTCCCATGAAGGCCACCATTCGGCATCCCGACAGACGCATTGACAAACTGGCTGGGCTCATGGGGGGGGCGTCCACCTAGATTAGCGAGGCCGGGGGGCAAACGCTGCGCTGAGGCGAGGTGATTAGGAGATGGAGCACCGCGGAACTGAGCTGCCTGCATCGAGATAGGCCCATTCCGCCCTATGTTGCCATGCTGCATATGGATTGATGGTACTGGGCCTTGATAAATCTGGGCTGGGGCACGTTGCCCGTTGAATTGTATGGGCTCATCAGGGAAGTCAGAGAATATTGCGCTGCTCTGTCGACTACGAGGAGGTGGAACAGACCGAAGGCCAGGTACCATGCCATCTGGGACAAAGGTTCTATCATCATAGAGGGAGTCCATCCGACTGGGGCCGAGCAGGTGGGGATGGCCCTGAGCGTTTTGTAAGGCATGTATATTGTTCGAGGATGAGCCATAGCCCATATCTAGGTTGGGCAATTCTGAAGCTACGCCAAGTCTCTGAGCCTGTTTTAGGAGGTATGAAAACTTGCGTTGGGGGAGTTGGATCAACGCTTACCTGCGCAGAGTTATTGAGCATGGCGAAAATATCTTCCATTGTTCTGGCTTCAGAGTTATGGGGAGGATGCAAGCCCGGAAGGTCCGTTTTCTGAGGGGCGGGTTGCGACAACCCCGATGCACCTATCGGGCCTTTCGTGAAGGGAGCAGGTTGGCTGTCTCTGCTCTTCCCATCGAAGAACTTTGCGAATCGACTGCCTTTTGCAGCAGCAATACCTGAGCCGACAGGTTCGAATGACTGAACTGTGTGGCTATTCGAAAAACCCCCTCCAAGGCCGGGCTCAGCAGCCAATATATGGTCTGCGGGAAAAACGGTGCGATCACCCGCCAAGGTCAGAGGTCCGCGATGGATTGTTTCAGGTGCAGATGTATTTGGGAGGGTAGGGGCGTCTCTGTGTTCATCGAACGGGGAAAATCCATTATTGGGTCGTAGAGGCTCGGCCACGGGTGTAAAGTGTGAGGAGGGCTCGATTGATTGACTGACATCGACACCAACAACCACATTTGCACCAGCATTGCCGTTCTTTTGAACAAAAGAGGCTGGGCTTTGGGAGGAGGTAGAACGTACAGACGAAGCGATTGCATTTTGTGGATTCCGGGACCCCAGCGCAAGAAGTCGAGATCCACCCGGAGGATGAGATTGAGGGGGTTGGTTCGCGGGAATTACCGCGTCCATAGATGGTTTCGCCATTGCAGACGGGTCGGATGAGAGTGTAGTTGAGAATAGTCGCGAACTCTGCGAGGTCAACTTATCAGAGGGTTCAAATTCCTGACCGCTGAAAGCAAATGATGCGGAGGTTTGTGGGGAAGAGGTGGACGCAATCGGCGTTGGCGCATCAGTCGTCACACCGACGATGACAGAAGCTTCATGCTGTTCGCCAGGCGATGACACATGAGAAGCACCTTCGCTCGACAGAGCAGGTGTCAGTGTCAAATTTGTGCCAACCTCCAGAGATACACGAACTGCTATCATGATAAATGTGAATAAATTCACTAAACATTTGCAGCGCACCTTGTGAACCATCATCACGAGGACCTGCAGAGACACTCTCAGAGGAAAGATGGACTACAGGGGGGACCACAGGGGAATCTGATTTCTTCTTCTCCTCTTCTCTTTTCATCATAAGACGGAAGAGCTGGATCTCGTCTAGCTGGTTTTCTGGGGCCTGGCTAGGGGATGAAGTTTGCGACACCGTGAGACTGGCGACCACTGGCGAGGTGGATTTGTCTTTCTGCTGCATTTCCTTCCTAAACGCCTGAATACCATCTAGTTCTCCACCAGAACGGGGGCCGCCAATAATTCCACCACTGCCATTGCTTGGAATGTAAGTATCCATCCAAGCAGGCTCTTTCTCGCGCTCGCGGTCTTTGCGGTCATCGCGGTCTTTGCCATCTTCACCAAGCTTCCTATCCCTGCCACTCGATCTCTTTCCCCGACTGTCCCGATCATCTCCAGCAGCCCAGCGTCTGTCGGAACGGTCACCTCCATCCCATGTAGGTCGGTCACGGCGATCGCGCAGTTCTCGTTCGCGCCTAGCAGCTATACGTTCATCTCTCTTCCCATCATCTCTCCATCGCCTGGGGTCTTCGAGCTCGGAATCACGTTCAAAATCCCTGTCGCGGTCGTCTCTGTCCCTTCGGCAACCATACCCGTCGTCACGGTCCATTCGCCGATCCTCTTTATCACGTCTCGAAGGGGACCCTTCACGGCGGGAGCGGGAGGAGTCTCGCACTCTGGAACGTGGCCGTTCGCGATCGTCACGGTCCCTGCGTCCATTCTCTGGCCCTGGTCAAAAATGTTAGCGTGTGATCGAGGACACCACTATAGTGCGTACGGTCTCTGCCTGTTCGGGGCTGATCCGTGCCTGTCACGATGGAGCCAGTCACTCTTGCGGCATGCAACAAACTTTTGATGAAACACACCTCTTCGCCAATCTTCGTTGGATTCCCCGTCTTTCTTCCTTTGAGCGTCCCGCGAGTCACTTACGCGTGATGAAACTGTTTGGTGTCCCTGGGCAGTGACCCTTGCAGAAGGATTAGCAAGATGAGGGGCCAACTCTCTGTCCTTGGCTCGCATTTGTGATATGGACGACAGGGCACGGCGATCGCGGTCATACTTGTCGGATAACTGGAATAATAGCATTTAATACGATGACGCGGCTCAGATGAGATCTGTACTCGCATTGCGCAGTCGTTCTTGACCTTCTTTGACCCTTTCACGGTCTTGCTCTTTCTCAGCATCTCTGTCCCGGTCGCGGTCTGCCGCACGAATTGACTGATGCTTGAAATTTCCCATCTGAGAAGGCTGGGTAATGGCGGCGCCGCGGAACGATTGTCTCGCAGAACCTTGAGAGTAGTGTTAGAGGATACATGCACCACGAAAGGAAATACGTACCACCATCATCCGTGTCTCGACGGAACCTGAGTGTGCGATGTCAACGGAGGAACTGGGAGGGAGACCAAACTACGCACCGTCGGTCTCGTGGATTACCAACGGGAAGGGGTGGTTCAGAGTCTTTTTTAGAGCTCAGCTGGTCATTTTCGGTTCTGGAGATCGCGGTGAGCAGACTGCTTGAAGAAGGGGGGAGAGGGTGCGAGTACAGACCCGAACCAATCTTTCAGGGCTGGCATGCCGTAGGGGAGTTGGACCAAAGGGGATTTGTGAAGAAAAAGGAGCTGAGGGCGAGAATACATGATGAAGGGACGAGAGTCGGGATGATTTTGAGGGGATTGTGGGGAGTCTTGAGAAATGGGGGATGAGCTGTGGGGTTGGATTGCGAGATTGGCGAGGCCGTCGGACACAGCGACGACGGGGGATGATTGTTGGAGAGGAACATTGTCAGATGAAGACATGGTGAACTTGAAGGAAAGAAGGCAGAGACAGAGTTGGGCTGGTTGCAACGCGAGCGAAGCAAAACAAGTCGCCACGGGGTAGCCACAAAATTTCAGTGGCCATGTTCTCTCTCAAACATTTTATCCTCCAACAGCGCGTCCTCCATCTCTACCGCTTCGCCATCAGGGCTTCACGCTGTACGAGCCTACAATGTCTCCCTAGAACCCGTCCTCACAGCACAGTGCCATAGCTATACCCGACCCACGCACACGGGCAGAGACACTCCTCTGGTTTCGAACAGAGATCGAACGCAACAAGCACCTTACCAACACCGTGAGTGCATCTACTTGCCTCAAGTGCACGTCTCACGCAGCCCCAGGTGATAATAGAGAACCAGCTCAACATTGCCAACCGAGAAATTCGCCAGCTCTTCCCCGGAACCCCGTCTCGCACAGTAGTATAGATTGTGGGCTCAGAATATAGAATACCAAAAGCGATCTCATTGACACAAGATTTGTGCACTCCATCTGCGCGAGGGCACCCGGATGTTAATGGCTCGCTACGCGCGTCTCACAAGGCCAGCCCGAGGTACTGCAGCCCATGCCAAAAGCATGGAAGTATATTGATCAAAGTAATTGGCGCATATCATACAACACGAGGAGAGCTCGTCGGTAAATGCAGCTTGCATATAGCTTACAAGTATCAAGCTTGGTTGCGAAGAACTGCGCGAAAGTCAGCATCCAGGACCTTCAAGCCATCCCACAAACGTACTTAGAATAACAGAGTCTCCACTATCGACAGTCAGATTATTGCATGACGACAAGGACCAACACATACCGCAGGAACATTTTGCTAATGAAGCGGTCCTTGTTGACCGGTTTCTTGTTCTTACCTTTTGGTATCTCAGTCCACATCTAGAGATATCGTCAACGAAGTGGTATGAGGCGAGATCAGGCGATCTTGCCTCCTTCACGTTCTCGAGCACCTGGGCAGAGATCAAAGGTCAGATGGAGTAAAGACGAGACGGAGAGGACGACCAACCATGTTACTGTGTCGGTCAAAGGCTTTTACGCGTGCAAGTAACTTTTTGTTATTCCGGAGGGAGATAAGGACTTGAGCATGGTTGCGAACGGCCTGCTGCAAAACTGACAAGGGACCCTGGCTGATCTCATGCTCCTCCAGCTGGCGTAGCTGAGCCTCGTCTAGCTCAGATTTAGGGACATGAACGTACTGACTGACATGCGAGCATTGAGAACGACGTTCCAAGCACGCATCAGTCCCGCTCACCTCATGCTTGTGATAGTCCAGTAGAGGAGAAGGCGTGTTGACACTGCACAAACAAAGCCATCACTTTAATTCTTCATCTCAACAAAATTTGGCCGTCACAAAAAAAAATTAGGAGCGGGCACACATGGGCCGTTTAAAACAAAAGGGCAAGGCCGGCGCGGCCAAGGCCTACATGACCCGGTCAGCCGCGGTCAAGAAATTACAGTGTTCCTTGGCCGACTTCCGGCGGTTGTGCATCCTCAAAGGTATTTAGCTTGGTCGTCGATCGTCTCCAACCATGACGCAGAACAGGGATATTTCCGCGTGAGCCGCGAAGCAGAAAGAAAGCCAACAAAGGGTCGACGGCTCCAACATCCTTTTACTACACGAAGGACATTGCATATCTTGCTCACGAGCCAGTGTTGAACAAGCTGAGAGAACACAAGGCATTCGCAAAAAAGATTTCTAGAGCGCTTGGCCGTGGGGAATGGAATGTTGCGAAGAACCTGGAGGACAGCAAACCAACTTACCGACTGGATCACATCATAAAGGAGAGGTATGGCACCCTCCTCCATCATCTTAGCATGGGCGATTCATACGATCATCAGATACCCCACCTTCACTGACGCCGTACGAGACATCGATGACGCGCTTTGTATGATATTTCTCTTCGCCTCGCTACCTTCCAATGATCGTGTGTCACCATCGTTGATCACCAATTGTTCTCGTCTGGCTGCCGAATGGCAACTCTACGTCATGCATTCGCATTCGCTCAGGAAGGTTTTCCTCTCCATCAAAGGAATATATTACCAGGCGGAAGTCATGGACCAAGATGTCACCTGGCTCGTACCCTATCAGTTTACGCAGACCGTAATGCTTTTGCTTTGTTTTACAGTGTCTGGGATGCTAAGAACCCTGTTTGCAGATACCATCAGACGTTGATGTCCGAGTAATGTTGACATTCCTGGAACTCTATCAAACACTGCTTGGCTTCGTCTTTTTCAAGCTCTACACGGACGCTGGGCTTGTCTACCCACCACCCTTGGATGCCACCCGAGATGAGGCTGGTGCCGGACTAGGCGCACTCAGTGTCCAGATAGCGGAGAAAAATATTGTATCTATTCCAAAACCCGAAAACGCTGGGAAAATGGCTTCGACAAAGGAGGTTCGGCAAGCAATCAAAATCATTACTACAGATCCATCACCTGTCAACGAGGATGTCGACATCGACTCCAGGGACTTCACTGTCAAGTCCACCGAGGTTGATGAAGAATTTGTCGTCCACCCTTCGGCTGGCATGGATGCAACGGCATCGCTGCCTACACTGCAGTCATTATCTGAGACACGCAAATCCACACCTACATCATTATTTTCTCCGTATACATTCTTCCTGTCACGCGAAACATCCCGACCCGTTTTCGAATTCTTGATAAGGTCGTTTGGTGGTCGAGTTGGTTGGCCAACATCGTCTGGAAGTGGATCTCCCATCACAGAATCAGACGATTCCATCACACATGTCATCATTGACCGACCCGTGATCACCAAAGCCAATGAATCGGCAGAGGAGGAAGAACGGCGGCGAAGACGGAAATATGTCCAACCGCAATGGGCTGTAGATTGCATCAATGCAGGAAAGATCCTTCTTGAGGATCTCTATGCGCAAGGTGTCACACTTCCTCCCCATTTATCTCCGTTTGGTGATAAACCGGGAGCGTACGACCCGACTGTGGGTCTGTCCCACTTGGAGGAAGCGTCGGCAGAGGAGGTACCCGACAGCGAGGATGGACGGGCTTCGGAGCGAAATGAGGAGGAAGAAGGTGTTGGCGCTGTTGTCGAGACTGTGAGCATCAGCAATGCAGACGATGCAGAGTCTCTGCGTGTTGCAGAACTGGCAGCTGAGGCGGCGGGGATGGAATACGGCACCTTCGAGAAGGAAGTGCGGAGATTGCAGAGGAAGCGGGCGAAGAAGGAGAAGCCTGTCGATCAAGGCGAGGAAGACATGGGTAAGATGCTGCTGAGTAACAAGAAACGGAAACTCTACGAGCGAATGAAGTATGGAGAGAACAGACGGACGGCAGAGGTTCGTCTGGATGAATTTACTGCATCTCATTTTCTGACCCATCAGCAGCGCGAAGCATTGCTGAGGAGACGCAGAGCGATTGAAGGTCGAAAAGGTGGTGAACGATACAGTTGAGGTGAATGCTTGGTACTCGATTGGCTATACCAAGTTGTAGTTGTTACATGGCTTAGTTAAGCTGCTTTAACACTCTCCCCCACCACTGGCAACCGTCTTCGTGTCTGCCTGCGATATTCAACGTTTCCTGTGCTCACTGTGCTCGACGTCTCCCCGCGTTTAACCAGCGGCTTCAGTAGTGAGCACGGTGCTCACATCCGCTACGTCGCCACCCCGTCATCACACTCATGGTCGGTATGCTTGGTTTGGGAAATAGACACCCCCCTTCAACAGCACACATACGCCGTTCTGACACTTCAGGTTTCATCGCGAATCTCGAACCGGCGCCGTCGCCCGCCGAGCAGACCCACCCTGTGCCCGTCCCAGACAGCAGCGACAACGCCTCCAGTGGTGCTCTCCACTTCTTCTCCCTACCACATTGGACACGCCGCATACTTCCCGCAGCCTCCTCATCGCGCAAAGGTCTTGCAGGTTTACCCCATGCAGACCCGAATTTGTGCAGTACATCTCCACGTAGACTGTTGCTCGAGAAGGATCTTCCCCCAACCCCATCCCCGCAGGCCGATGCAAACATCACTAGTCATGAACCAAGCGGCGCCCACCTAAACGATGCCCGGGTGTCTATCTCTGTCCAGCATGTGACAGATACTCCTCCGCAGCCCACCTTTTATCTGGATGTCTATCACAACACACCCATAATATCCCCTCCCTCTCAGATCAACTCTGTTGCGTTTACATCCCTTCCGAACAGCAGCACCGAGAACGTCCTGCGAAAAATTAAGAGCACGCATTCGTTGCGGCCAAAGCAGCCCTCGTCAAGTCTTGAGCAACAGCGTACCAGAGGTGTTTCAATGACACAAATGTTTGCAGCAGCGAAACGAGCCCCAACTTCGCCTTGCACTACCAGTGGAAACTCTCCTTCCACACCCCTTGTACGGAAATCTTCGTTCTGGTCACGCAAAATTTCGACATCATCTCCGCAACATCTCACTGTGCCAGCCGAGTCACCCTCGCTCCCAGTGTTAAAACCCGCTTCCCCGCTCCGAGTGGACTTCACTACGCCTCCAGACTCGCTCGCTCGATCACGTAGCAATTCTAGTGGCGCAAGACTTTCTAGGCGCCATTCAGAACGCGCCGTTCGTCGCCCCTCGACGGCTCGTACCAACATTCCTAGTTTGCCGCAAAGCCCAGTTGCTCCAGATAGGACCAATGTTCGACCATCAACTACCGATCCGTATTTTCTTGCTTCACATCGTTCACCCACGCGACGTCCAACTACGGCTGATTCCGCAGCTCCTTCGCGTTCGCGCTCTCTCTTTGCTTTATCACAGCAATCCACGTTCCCTCCTTCAAATAACGAGCTGTTCTCTGCCAATCCCACACCGCGATCCAAGTTTGGTCCACCCAAGCCCCGACCTCGTTCCTCAACTAATCCACCACTTCTGCATCGGCTTTCTGTTAATCTATTCGCCTCATCGCTACCCTCGGCCACTAAGAATGGGTCCCCGTTTTTCAGTGGAGTCGCGTCGTCTCCAACCTCTCGCTCTCCTCGACCTTCTCTATCCCAGATCCCACCCAATGTCCTGAAACCCCAAGTGGGTGAATCTTCTGAGACATTCGTTAACAGATTGGTGTCCCTCGTCTCCAAGGCCGAAATAGCTGGAGTCCTGGCTTCCACGTAAGATTGCGCTGGGCAGTCTTTGTTCGTTCTAACTACTTTCTGCAGTGGAGACCCCATTCATACTGATTCGCTCAAGCTATTTATCGAACGCTTTGGATTTCATGGAGACCCTCTGGACGTCGCATTGCGTAGACTGTTAATGGATGTCGGTCTACCACGGGAGACACAGCAAATTGATCGAGTCATTGAAGCATTCGCGAATAGGTATCTTTCGTGTAACCCTGACCTATTCACTTCTACAGGTGTGCCATCCTTAGATTCCCCTGTGTGCAAATTGACGATGACGATACTCCATTCAGATCACCCATATATCTTAGCCTTTAGCTTGATCATGTTGCACACCGACGCTTTCAACAAGTCAAATAGAAGGAAGATGTCCAAGGCGGATTATATAAGGAATACGACGCTCCCAGGCTTGATTCCTGAAGTTCTTGATGTGTGTAGAACCACATTGGCATTTCAGTGGGGCATTCATGACAGTCCCTCAGTGCTTCTACGACAACATCATTTTTGCACCGTTTATCTTTATCGAGGACCCCTTAGACCCCGAAGGGAGCGTCGAAGGAAGCCTTACTAGACCCTCTACGTCATCTGGGCTTCCAAGTCCAATGATACAAAGTGGGAACACATTACTGAGCAGACCAAAGATCGATCCCTACTATCTCATTACGAATGTGAGTGCTTCGCACCACTCTCACCAGTTTGCCTCAGGTGTCGTTCTAGAACTTGCTGGATCAGCTCCGTGTTAACGTCGAAGGCCACATTTCACTTGAGAACCCGTTTCGATGGGATGGCTCTGGTACTTCTTGGAACTATGACGAGATCCTCCTGGCTTTTGCTGAGGGGCACCCGGTACAAATAGGATCAGCGGACATGCGATCGACGACCCCATTCTTTGGCTTGAGCGTTGGGGGTATTCCAAGTCCGTCTCTCAATGGCCTCTGCGGTGTACCTGAGACACTATCTACGTCCGAGACATGGACCGTCAAGTTCACCAAGGTCGCTGTACTCAATCGCAAAGATGATCTGTTGGAAGGGGGGAAAAAACCATCGAATCGCAAGTGGCGGCCATATAGTGTTGCACTTGCGAGATCTCAGCTTCTTCTTTTCCGCGATCTATCATGGTCATCAACACTACTCTCATGGAGCGATCCGCCAAGGAAACCCCCCATACCATCAACATCGTTCAAGCCTGATGAAATCATTTCCTTGGATGATGCACTGGCAGTCTTGGACCGATCCTATAGCAAGGTGAGCTAGTTCGCGCTACAATTATCTAGTCCTCACCTGTTTGTACCACAGCACTTGAATACTTTTCGCCTCACCACTCGCGATGGACGTCATATCCTTTTCCAGGCAACTGAGGAGAAAGAGATGAATGAATGGATATCTCGTGTTAACTATGCGAGTGCCTTCAAAACCATGGGCATACGCATGCGATCACTCGGAATGACAGGCAAAGTTCTCGAGCTCACCGGAGTAGCTGCTGCTACGTCACATCTTCATGACTTGCAACTTCCGAATTTCGGTCAACCAAGAATGCTGACGTGGGATCACCGTAACCTTTCTGAACCGATGGATGAGCCTCCTGGTAATGGTAGGTCACATGGGCACACTGTGGGCGCGGCTGGTTGCCAGAGTGAATTGGGAGACCTATCTGCACCCGAGGTCGAGGGAGCGTCACAATTCAAGGAGACGTTTGATACAGTGAAAGCAGAATTGGTTGCTGCACGCATTAGCGCCGGAGATCTCTCAGTCGTGGAGAAGGCATACCCGGTTGGGGCAGAACCTCCCCGTCTCGCCTCCAGATCCCATATGATACATACCCGGGTGGAAGATCTGGAAAATCGCATTTGCGCTGCCAATGCACAAATCGATTCTAGTATGCACATCGCGAGAAATATTGCGATTTTGGCACCATTCCAGAAATCCACCAGAGATCGTTTGCAGGATACTATTCAGACCATGTCCAAGAAAATACAGGCAATGCGCTTGGATGTCACCAAGCTCATCTGTCACCGCAACATTCTTCTCAATGATCTCGCTGTTGAGGAAAGGAATTTCAAACAGGCAACTTCGCTCGCTTTGCAAGCTGCAACCGAAACGTTGCAGCAGCGCTACTCCGAATATACCTCGCAGTCATCGTTCTCTACCCAGGAACTTCGCCCCAAGAGTTCGTTTCACGAAGAGACACCTCCAACAGGCTCGCAATCCTTCGACTCATCCACTCATGAAACATTCCGTTCCGCGCTGGACTTTGGTCCTGATTGGCCATCGTCGGGCGAAGCGTTTGCCGCACCCTCACTTTGGGGGCCATCTCTCGCCACCGATTCACCGGCCACACAAGGATGTGATGGCTCGACGGGCTGTTATCCATCCCCTGACGAAACCTCGTATTTATCATTATCCACCACCAACCAGTCCTTGCCAGACACGTCCTTGCACGAGAATCTACCCGTAGTACCCGATTTCCCAGAGGAACAGGCGGAGGAATGGAACAAAACCAGAGCGGCGAAGCGCGTATCGTTGGTAAAACTACCATCCGATTTGCGGATGGCGGCCATTGCAGGCAAATCTTCCCGTCAGCCTCAATGTAGCAACTCGTTGAAAGAGGGACCTTTTTCTGTTGGGGACGTTGGTTTCCGGACTTGAGCATGTCTTATTATTATGGGTAAACTAGCTCGTATTCAACTGGCGGTATACACATGTTCATTTGACCCTACCAAGGCGTGACAGCTGTTATGGGAAATGCTGTGTCATCACGTCATGCGACGCCATCAAA
>JBBPSC010000366.1:0-19776 GCA_038093395.1 Baorangia bicolor
GCTTTGGCCGAAATTTATATTCGCTTCCCTTGTTCTTTCTTCCGCATCACGACCTTTACTACAGGTCTTTGTCTGGCTTGGGAAGGTAACCATCATGAAGCTAAAATATTTTTTCGCCGTGCACCATTAAGGATGGCCATTTTGAGCAGGAGGAAGCCGCATCTGAGGAGACTTGAGAGAATGGAGCGGAGCCGATAAGAGCAGGTCAGAGATATGGGTTTTATTTTTTCAATACACACATATTGTACAATGAGTAACTGGGTATGGTGCAGCGAGCAATTACAACCCAATATCTAATTTCCTCCGCTCCACCTCAATCCTATCTAACCTGTCAAAAATCCACCTCTTCCGCTGAAGCAATGTCTGCCATCGAGCGCATGCCTGAAGGAATTGGGCTTGACATTCACGAATGGCAGTATCGATGGGATCATCCAGCCCTGCAATGTGTGGTACAATCGTTGTTATGGGGAGACTTTCAAATTGAATGCGAGCGGAAAAGGTATCTGTATTGAATGCAAATTAGCCGAAAATTTATCAGGAAAGATGGGAAACCTACCGCGCATGAATTGCTCCCCAACCAAAAAACCTTCCCATTCGAGGCAACTATACTCATGCCTAATTATATCACTGTTTGTTGGCCGAAACGAAATCAATCCTGACTGAAAAGCGCTCTATAAATGATAAACTTATCAGGTGGGTTAAGTTGGGCATCGAGCATGAGGCGGTGAAGGGAGCATTCATGAGAGTTGCGCAATTCCAGAACATCCTCTGGATACTTAGCCATCAAACGTCTTGCATTGAGGGAATGCGGAGATGTTGGAGTGCATATATCAGCCATATCGACCCGATCTTCATCGTCGGGGGGTTGGGATGATGGTGTGAGCGGAAGAGGTGGAAGGGGAATGTCTTGCATGTCAGGTTGATGTTCCTCCCTTGCCTGCATGGAGGATTGTCGTGAAGTCGGAGGTGGAATGACAAGGTCGCAGAGGTCGTTTTCCCTTTGCTCACCCACTGTGTGCACGGATGATCCGGGCGGGGTGGGGGTGATGACAAGGTCGCGCAGGTCAAGTCAATCTGGATCACTGTCATCACTTGCTTGATTAGAGGAGCGTCGTGGGGGTGGAGGGGGAATGACAAGATCACGGAGGTCATTTTCCCCTGGGTTGTTGACTGCATGCGCCAATGATAACGTGCAACTGAGCTGCGACAAAAGTCAGGATAATCAAGGCATGAATAACGAGCCAACTTACTCTTAGAGGTGAACTGAACCTGGTGATCCTATGAATCCATGTCGGGAGAGGTATACGAGACGTGGGCTTGGAAGGCAAATTGTAAAGGAAAAGAATTGAGGTTGTGGTGCGTGACGGCATTAATTGCGCTTGAAGTGTGTGAAATTCGCCAACATACGCGTCACGCTGGTCGTGGGAATTCTACCTTTGAACTGTTTGTTCACTCATCCACTCACCTCAGCATCACCAACCGCATGCGCATCATCCTTTCCTCACTCCAATCATGATGAAGTCAAACTCCATTCTCAAGAACACTGCCAACATCATCGAAAACGTCATGCGGACAGAACTTCAGAAGGGAGATCATGAGAACTGGGTAAATGCGGGGGCCACAATACAGGTGGCAATGGTAAGTCGCGTTATCTACATTATACATGATGCAAAGGCGAACTGAGAATGGCTAGGACACCGTTCGCGACGTGGTGGACACGGCTGACAGGGTGCCATGCCTACTAATCGCAGTCGATCTCTTCTGGAGGTCAGAGGGTGCTGAATGGCCAGACTGGCAGCGCATGATCAATTGGATGGACCAGGACCTTTCCCAGCACAGGTGGTACCACTTAGCCACACCGATGGCTGGAGAGAATGTGCAAGGGATGTCGGGGGAGGTGATGGAGCAAGGTGAGTCTGCCACGAGCGAGGTCCAGAAGAAGAAAGAGGTGGTGGAGGAAGAGAACGAGGATGAGGAAGAGAAGAGAACATGGAAGAAAAGGGCGGAAGGGAAGAAGAAGGTGAGGGACGACAGCGAGGAGGAGGAGGAGGAGGAGGGGTGCAGGCACCCATGCCAGTGCAGGAAGGTATTGCAAGCCATGACTTGCAAACCCACACCCAAGGTCGTCGATGAAGAAATGCAACACAACTCCAGCAGCAACAATGATGACGATGGCATGACAGAGCCAGCCACCTCACAAACCATCACACCCACCCGACTCCGTCCTGCACCCTCACCCACCACCGTCGCTCCAGCAACGACAGCGCAACCATGCCCAAAGTCCGCCAATAAGCCACCACCTTCAAAACAGGCACGCACCTCTCCCCCTGCTCCCCAACAACCCTCTGCATGCTCGAAATGCATGGCGGCTGGGGAAGTATGTTCACCCAACCCTTGCAGGCCAACAGGTGCCTGCACGCAGTGCCGCCAAAGAAAAAAAAGGTGCCCGCTCACCAAATCGAGCCAGCAAGGGCGTTCTTCCACGAAATCGACATCGTGCCCCCAACCTCCGCCATTGGAAATGCAGTGATCGACCTCAAGCTCACCACCACCTGTGAAGTGCACACAACGCTCTATCTCACACCCAGGTTGCCCTCCTTCAAAACCCGCTCGCTCCAAGTCGATGTCACCCCCACCACCTAAGCCAACATCACACCCCCAACCTCCGCCTTCAGAGCCGAGCCACCCAACCGTTCTGCCACCCCAACCTGCAAAGCGAACGTGCCGTTCTGCATCGCACCCTGGCTCTGCTGGTCCTACATCCGCATCACCCCCGCCTGCAAAGAGAACACGACGCCAGTCCCGGGCGCGCCAACCAACACCGCCTGCTACAGAGTCGACAGGGTCACCCACACTGCGTGCTCCCCCATCCCCCACCCCACTCAAGCAGAAACAGTGCAAGTCACGCATTTCTAGCACAGCCATACCGGCAGGAAGAGCAAGGCCTGGTATCAAAGTTGGCCCACCAGTCGGTGTTAGGGGTAAGTGGATCTGCTATTTTACGTGACATCACTGACAGAGCGATGAGCAGAAGTTCAAGTTGTGATGCCTGCCCAAACAGGGCATGAAAGTGCTATGGCTGGGCCCTCGCAACCTCAAGAAGTAGTCGCCGGTCCGTCGCGTCCCAAGGGCGCGACAACAAACGCTTCACAGCAGTATGATGCACCTGCAGCCACAGCCAACATCCAAAAAGATACAAGGTCCAAAGGTTGCACTAGAAGCAGTTAGACTTGGAAGGTGGTAAAGAGGCTGAGGATGGAAGAATAGCCTGCATGGTGAAGATGTGAAAGGGTGAAACTGTGCTAGACATAAGTGGATCATAGATCCATTAGAAAGGAGTGTCCTTAGTGCAAAAAGTTCTAAGTCCTAAAGATAAGATAAGTGTTCATGATAGTTAGATGATTAGATCTGATAAGATCACATGACGTGATAAGATAAGATCAAAAGATAAGATAAAGGAGAAAAATGTTAGACCTGTAACAGTATGCCCCAGGAAACTTCCTACCACCCAGAAGATATCCCATCAATATCTTCTCCCCTCCTCACTACCCACCACCTTGTCCAGCTTTCCCAGTACCTAAACAGGCCCCATATCAATTCACACCTACCAAAACTCAACCAGGGAAGGGGGTACCTATGGAGATTGGTGCAGTCCAGACCCAGGGATGACCAGACACTTGCATGTGTTATGATTGCCACAAGGTTGGTCATATTTGGCCTGACTGTGAAACCAACCCAAACAAACAACCCCCAACCCCCAAGATGAGGGTAGTGGAAGTATGGGATTTCATGCAAGGCACATATGTGCCACAATATGAATATGAGAACAAATCAATAGGTGTGGCCCCACCTCAAGTGGACCCTTATTTGCCATACTTGGAGCAATCAGCTACTAACATACATGTTTCTCAACAATAGGCTCCAGTCCTGAACTCATTCACAAGGACAATATCAGACACTGTACCACACTTGGCCTTTTCCTACCCCCCCGGTTGCCACACAAGCACATAATGTGGCATATACAACCAAAGAAGCAGAAGCTTATTGGAGGGATAGGATAGAAGTAGAAGCTAAGCAATGGGTGGCTTTGGCTTTAAAAGGACAATGACTGTAAATGCTAGGAGTGTCTGTAGTTTGAACGATTTTTCTTACCTTTCTTCTGAACCTTTTTCTTTACCAAGTAGTTGTATCAGCAAGCTTATGACTTGTATGGAAGTTGATTTTCCTTTGTCAGATTTGTCAGCAGTCCTTCACAATATATATCTTTCCTTTTCCAAAAGAGTAATCTCTCCTAATGAGAGCATAGTGCCAAAAATAAACAATAGCATGCTTAATTCTCTTAATAAGCAAATAAAAAATAATTGTCTTATTTACCCAAATCCCCCACCAAAAGAACTCTGTGGAACCTTAGCTATGGGTGGAGAAATGTCTCTCCATACAAGGGTTACATTCAAAAAAGGAGAACATTGGCATCGAGTAGAGCTATTAGCTCTTTTGGACTCAGGTGCCACCAATATTTTCATTGACTCTCACTTTTGTTCCATGTACTCCATTCCTTTAATTCCTCTTTTGACATCTTTTCTAGTAAAAAATACTGATGGATCTAACAAATCCATAGGTGAAATAAAAAATAAAGTAGAATTAATTATTTCTATCAATGGACATAGCAAAACTATGGAAGCTTATGTTACAAGCCTCAGTTCACATGCCATGTTCATCAGCTATGATTGGCTGGTCCATTATAATCCAGACATTAACTGGGTTGTGAAAACTTTATCCTTCCCACATTGTACTTCTTATTGTAGAGTTATGAGATCTCTTCTCACACCTCCAGACCCTTCACGCATTGAACAATACCCTTATTTATGTAGTGTGGAGGAAGAACTCAAGAACAAAGTTCCCAAAGCCTATCACAAGTTCCTCAATGTATTTTCTGAGAAGGAGTTAGAACAGCTCCCAGAGTAAAAGCACTGGAATCATGCCATAGACTTAAAACAAGACTTCATACCAAAGAAGAGAAGGGTAATTCCATTATCCAACTCTGAAATGAATGAGGTTTGCATCTTCATAGAAAAAGAACTCAAGAAGGGTTACATCTGTCCTTCTAAATCTTCCCAAACTTCCTTGGTTTTCTTCATTCCCAAAAAAAAACGGAAAAAAAAGACTGGTTATGGACTATCAATGTCTAAATGAGGGCACTATTAAAAATGCATACCCTCTTCCACTTATTCCCCAGCTCATTGATAGACTTAAAGGAGCTGACTTATTTACTACCATGGACTTACAATGGGGATACAATAACATACACATCAAAGAAGGAGATGAGTGGAAGGGAGCTTTTGTCAGATATTGCTACCAGCGCTGTTTTATCTGTATTATGTAAAGACAGTTTGTGGAGGCCTTGTGCCTTCATTTCTCATTCATTCAATGCTCAAAAGCATAATTACCCTATTTATGATAAAGAACTCCTAGTAGTAATCCATGCTCTAGAGAAATAGTGGCATTATCTTATTGGTAGAAAGAAATTTGAGATCTGGACAGATCACAACAATTTTGAATACTGGAAAAAGCTGCAGACGTTATTCCAACATCAAGCCAGATGGCATGTGGTGCTAGAAGAGTTTAATTATGTTATGATATAAAAACCTGGTCAGATTTAGGCAGAAGAGAGAGATAAATGGAACATGTATATAAGTGAGCATAGGAATTGGATGAAGCAGAGGGCAGGAAAGAGGTGACAGCTGATGAGGGGAAAGATATAGTAAGTGAAGAGAAAGTCAAAGATCATATACTAAGGTCAGAGGAAAGGTGTGAGGATTTAAAAGTTCAAGGTGTGAATAAAGTGTACAAGAAACACAACAAAGAAGATGAAGGAAATGATGAGGAGTGGGAGAATCTTTAAGGCTTGGTTGGAAGGTGGGGTGTTATCTGGGTACAAGTAGGGAGGTCCTAGATAAAACATATAGGGAGGTGATAGAGGTTTTCTAGAGCTGATGTTGTTTCTTGTATGCTATGAGGATAGCAGCAGAATGTTGGAGATTTGAGGCTGGTTCCCAGGTAATTTCAGAAGAAGGGTAGCCCTTCCATGCAGTCAGGAACAGGTGGCAATTTGTTAGGCATTTGTGGAAGATAATGGCCTCAACTTCATGTTCCTCCTCATTATCAATGATGTCAGGTGGAGGGGAAGAGAAGGCTGGGCCATGTGTTTCAGTGGAGTAATAAGGAGATAGCAGGGAGGCATGGAATACATCATGGATTTTCCATGTAGATGAAAGGCAGAGTTGGTAGGTGAGGAGTGATAGCACCTGGGAGATCTCAAAGGGTCCATGTCATTTAGGAGCAAGCTTCCTAGAAGGGTAATGAAAACAGAGATGAGAGGCTTCAAGCCACACTTTGTTGCCAACTTTCCAGAGGAAGAAGCAATGAATGGATCTCATGGTCATGGCTTTTTGGGCTGATTCATGGGCAGCAAGAGCTTCTTTGTGAGCATCATCCAAGAAGAATAAATGACTTTCTAGAGCCAGGAGGAAGGTTTTTCCAAGAGGAGGGTAGAAACAGGGTTTGTAACCATAGAGGAGGGAGAACAGAGATTTCTTAGTGGAGCTATGGGGGGTGGGGTTGTGGTGGAGAAGGGGTTGTTGGCACAAAAGATCTGAAGATAGGTTTCAAGTTCTTGATTGATTCACTCAATTTGTCCATCAGTTTGGAAGTGATAGGTGGTGGAAAGGTGAACATTGTACTTCAAAAGGCAAGCAAGTTCTCTTGCAAAGGTGAAGGTGAACTATGGACCTTGATTAGAGATGAGAGTTTCATGAAGACTAAATCTTTTGAATACATGGTCGAAAAAGATCTGTGCTACTCCAGTGATGTCAATGATCTTGGAACAAGGAGTGAGAATTACCCCCTTTGTAAGGCCATGGTCTACTATGACCAGAATAGAGTTGTGGGAGTTGGAGAGGAAGATCAGTGATGAGATCAACAAAGAGTTATTTAAACAAAAGGAAGTGTTATGGACACCACTAAAGACTTCATACTTGTACAAAACATTTACCACTTTGGACTTCAACTTTCAAACCTTTTATAATCATGTGGCCTTAGCATACGATTACAAAACCTTTAACTGTTATGTGATCCAAAGCACATGACCATGGGAAAGATCAGGTGATAGAGTCTAGACTTTGCCCCTATCCAGAACACACTTCATTTATATAGTCAATATTTATATCACTCAATACAACTTTTGCTTTTGCTTGGTCACATTTTTATAGGGGTTTAGTGTTCAGGCAGTTTGACTAAGAAAGTGGCTCCTTGACTTCACTGTCCTGCCAGTGCTTGGTGTGCGCTGCAAGATAGAAGTTATCCTTGTGCACAATCATCTTGCCTATGCCTTAATTGGTATGGCTCGCAATAGAAAGTGAGCAGAGCAGATTGGGGAGAGCAGAGGAACAGTGGGATGGGTGTTAACCTTGTTCTGATGGCATACCACACAGCCATCAATGAAGTGTTTAATGAATAAGGAGAGACCTGGCCACCAAATGTCATGTTCTAGGATCAATTTGGTGTGGAAAATGCCCATGTGACCTGAGAGAGGTGAGGAGTGGATGGAATGGAGGAGAGCAGAGCAAGCTGCTGGGGGAATATACATATGACCCTTGAAATAAAAATGACCATTGTTGAAGATCCAATCATTCAGGAAAGCATGAATGAATAAAGGAGATCCCTCATCAAGGGTGGTGAGCACTTTAAGAACAAAGCTGTCAGAGAAGGTGGAGGATTTGATATGTTGGACAAGGAAGAGGTTGAGGGCATTAATAACAATGGGGTCTAGGAGGATAGCACAGTTGGTATTATTTGAGGAGATGTCAACGTCATCTTTATGGAAGAGGGCATTAGTAGGGCCTATTTGAGAGCCAGGGGTGACAGCCCAGATGATGTCAAAGTCCTGTAGGAAGAGAGCCCAGTGGGCTTGACAACAGGAGAGCTTACAAGGATCACAGATATATGAGAGGTTTTTGTGGTCAGTAATAATGGTGATGGGATGAGAAGTGCCTTAGAGGTAGTGTTTCCACTCATTGAGGGTGTAAATGATGGTGAGAAGTTCCCTATTGTAGATGTCATAGTTTCATTCAGCAGAGGAGCAGGTTTTCAAGAAGTAAGCAGTGGGCTTTTTATCACCATTGGAGTCATGTTGCATGAGGACAGCATCAGCAGCAAGAAGGGAGGCGTCTGTAACAGCTGTGGAAACCATAGGAGTTACTGATGGACATGGAATGGCAAGCTCAAGTGTGTGAGACAAAAGTCCTAAGCTAGAGAAGAATCAACTGGCAATTCCCCTGCTAACCTAGGGTTTATGTTATGGGTCTACATTTTTCCCCTTCACATTTTCCATCTTATCTTATCTTATTGCATCACATGATCCCTAAGGATCTAATCATCTATCTTATCATGAATGCTCACTTACATTTCATGGACTTAGAATCTTTTCATGCAACGACTGCTTAGTCAGTCCGGACACTCAAACCTTTCACACAGATCTACGATCCACTTACCCTGTCACGGTATTCACCTTTTCACTTCATTACTGTGCCGGCTATTATTTCATGCTTCTCTTCCATTTGATGTACATGCCCATCACACATTGTATGCTTCTCTTCTCTTCCATTCTGCCACACAGCGTGTTGGCCTCATGTTATGCTTCTATGCTTCCATTCCATTCCCATACATGTGGACAAAGCATTGCATATTGTAGATACAGTGTCAATACTGGTAAACACTGTTGTAGTATATAAACCCCCAATGCAGCACCGAAGAACTCCAGTCTAGTTCTTTTGGTCTTTTCCTCTCAAAGGTCCCAGTTGGAGTACTCTACCACTTTCATCTTCTCCGCTTAATGTCCTAGCCTTTCTTTGTGCAACCTTTGAGCTTATAGCTTTGAGAGTTGTTTCAGTTTATATAGGGAAGCGACAGTACTACATGAGATATACATGTGTGATGATGTTGCAATGATGTCATGATCTAGAGTAGTCTAGCTACTGTAAATGTATAAGTAGTGAGGTGATGTAGAATGGAATGACAGAAGACCAAGAACATAGAGTTGAGGGTGAAGGTACAAAAGGCTGCCATTATGGGATAGGGGTAAAGGAATAGATAAGGTGAAGATAAGATGTGGATGTGAATGCCAATGTGGAGTAATGAAGAGATAAGATTGAAGCGAGTGCTTATGGTATACGGGTGGAAGAAGTAAATGACTAGAGAAGTAAAGGGTTAAGTCTGATAAATGTGAGGATTAAGTGAAAAAGAAAAATGCCGATTTGCTGCTTTTATACTTATTGTTCCACTACCGTTTCAGTGTCAGTCATAACAAAGAAAGGTTTGGCAATATCAGGAATGGTGAGGACAGGAGCAGTGACAAAGATGTTGCAGAGAGAGTCAAAGTCCTTTTGTTGAAGAGCGGTCCAAGCCCATTTTTCATCCTTTTGGGTAAGGAAGGTCAAGGGGGTCATGATATTGGAGTAGTTGGGGATAAACTTCCAGTAGAAGTTGGCAAAGCCAAGGAAGGATCTTACTTCCTTGACTAAAGTTGGTGGTTTCTATTCTGCAATGGCAGAGAGTTTCTTTGGATCCATACAAACAGGTCCTTGTCCAATGATAAGGCCTAGATAGTCCATGGTGGGAGTGTTGAAGGCACATTTAGAGATCTTCAAAGAAAGTTTAAGCTTTCTAAAATGCTGGAGGACATGGCAAGTGCATTCATGATGGAGGGAGAGAGAACCAGTGGTGGCTATACCAATATTGTCCATATAAATCTTAAGCCATCACTCAGCAATCATATCAGTGAAGTTGTGGTTCATAAAAGCTTGAAAGGTGCTAGGAGCATTATAAAAACCAAAGAACATGACAGTGGGTTCAAAGAGGCCAAGAGGGGTGATGAATGCAGCTTTCTGTTATAAACACCACTAAAAGACACTTTTCTTCACAGCACAATTGGTTGACCAAACATGCATACTTACACTTTAACCTTACTACTTCAGACTTCAACATTCAGACTTCAACTAGTTATGTGACCTGATGCATGTGACTATGGGATAATCAGGTGACAGAGTCTCAACTCTGCCCCTATCTGGAACTGTTATGCAAAGCATACCAAGAGACTCATTCAACAAGGATACACCTCAGGCAATGCTTACAAGGGGACTGACATTAGAGATGCTGCAAGAATAACAAGTGGGGCGAGGATGGAGGTAATTGAGAGGAGTTTAACAAGGTGCCTTGGGTTTCAAGGGCTTTGGCAAAGGACAAGAGATTTGATAATGAATAATGCTGGAGTTCATGCTCAAGGGTGAGGAACTAGGGTTGGAAGCTAGACTTCTGGAAGGACTCAAGAATGACACTTGTATTGTGTAGATCAAGAATGGAGAACTATAAATAGTATGAGATAGGTTTATATAAGGGACAACAGTGTGCATGGATCAGATTACTTAAAAGGAAAGGAATGTGGAAGAATGTGATGGAAAGTGGAGGAAACTGGCTGTTGTGAGAAAGACAACAAGGAGAAGGATAAGTCCAAGATAGGAAGGTCAGGGTAACAAAGAGAAGAATGTAAAGTCAGAAGGGTCAGTGAGGATGAGTAGAAGAGCAGAAGATATGGAAGCTAACCGACTGCACCAAGTACACATGATATGACAAAAGGTAAAAAGGAGGATGTGAGAAGAAAGGTTGTTTCCACTTGTCTCTTATGCTCATTGGCTAGATTATTACCTTTGGGTCTACTGGTTCAGAGGGGAGATTAAGGTATTGATTCCTTGACTTTGTCCTGCCAGTGCTGGTGTAGCATTGCAATTCAGCTCTGCTCCTTGTGAACAACCATCATCCTACAGCTTAATTGCTATGGGCACAACACTTGGAAATGACTGTTATACACTGCCTGGACTCCAGGATTAAGGAGATCAAGACTTAGGGGATATCGCTTACTCAGTGTGACAGAGTAGACATTGCCATTGTTGAAAAAGACAGCATGCTGCTCAGTTGGTTGACCAGAGATGTCTTTGACTAGTTGTGATTATATCGTGCAGATTTGTTGCAGCCATTGCTGAAGATTTCACATTCCATTACCTTTAGAGGAGCTCCTAGGAAAAGCAGATTTGTGCCTTATTACATACACCCTTCTCCCTCCTCTCCCTTGAAAGTTGATTAGTCTGCGTAGGGGTTGTGCCCTATTTGCAAAGACTGACTCAGTGACCATTATATTGCTGAGGCTGAGGTTTCTCTTGCATTAGAAGTAATTCAGAAGGTAGAACAATCTTACTGCACATGTGCAGCATTTCTCTTGACAAAAACAAATTACCTACCAAACATTGCTACACTTTCTGTTTACATATATGCTACTATCTCCATTCCTGTTCCCATTCCCATCTTCACCACTTTGTTTGCTGCATCTCCAGAGAGTCCTTGGAAGATAGGTCTCAGTAAAGATGTCATCAAGCAGCTCCAATGATGCTCTCACTCATGCT
This sequence comes from Baorangia bicolor, assembly GCA_038093395.1. Lineage (NCBI taxonomy): Eukaryota > Fungi > Basidiomycota > Agaricomycetes > Boletales > Boletaceae > Baorangia > Baorangia bicolor. Next base: position 11,511 of record JBBPSC010000366.1, read on the forward strand.
CTCTAGGCTTTGTTGTCAGCCTTGGAAAGTATCAACAATGACAAAACCAAGGACTATACAAAGAAGATTGCTGACCCAGGCACATGAGATGGCAATCGCAAGACTTTCAGAGATTGGTGGGCCAAGGTCTGTGTTTGTGTACACGTTACCAAATGGGAGTTGAACTGGGTGTGTACCATTGCACTCTACTCCCACATGGTAGGAGAAGCTGCCCTCTTTGCCCATATAATGCTGGACAAATATTATCTCTCTAAAGAAGATCTGGAGTTAGATAGCAAAGAAGACCCACTTTCCAATCTTTCCAATGGCATCTTCAATCAGTTCCAAATCAGGGTTCTAGCAGAGGAATCCTACAAGGAGCTCTTAGTGCTCAAACAAGGAAATCTCCTCATCAACCAATATCTGCAAAAGTTTGACAAGCTCTGAGTTAAGGCAGATATAGACAACTTAGAAGCCTTTCATCTCATCAAACAAGGGGTGAATTATCAAATCTATTACCATGTCTCATTGCACACAGTATGTGATGAATACTCCACCTTACAGGAGTCTCTGAGGACAATTGAATAAAACATGGAAAGGATTAGAATGGAGAGAACAGCACCTCCTTGCCCTCAAGGCTTCCCACCACCTTCTCATCATTACACTCCCAGACAATTCCCCCCTCCTCGTTATCCACCACCCCAACCAGTTTACTCCAACTGACACTCAACAAAAAAAAAATACTCCTATGGAGATTGGTGCAGTTTAGACCAACAGCACATTTGGTCGATCAGATATGCAGACATGCTATGGCTGTCACAAGGTTGGATACATTTGGCCTGACTGCAATACCAACCCCAACAAGAGACCTTCAAGATCCAAGATTAGGCTAGTAGAGACCTGGGACCCATATCAAGGACAATATGTTTCCTCTTATGAATATGAACCAATAGGTGTGTGATCCCACCTCAAGTGAATCCTTATCCGATGTACCCAGAGTAGTCGGCTCCTCAGGTACAGGCTTCTCAACAATGGGCACCAGCCCCTTATTTGTACAAAGGACATTATCAAGGATGGCCTCTTCTAGCCACTCCACAGGTTGCTGCTCAGTTGCACAATGCAGCTTATACTACAAAGGAAGCAGAAGCCTATTGGAGGGATAGGATTGAGGTAGAAGCTAAGCAGTGGGCTGCTGAGGCTTTAAAAGAACAATAACTGCAGATACTGGGGGTGTTTGTGGTCCAAACAATCTTTCATATCTTTCTTCTAAACCTTTTTCCTTACCAAGTAGTTGTATTAGTGAGCTTATGGCTTGTACAGAAGCTGATTTCCCTATTATCATGCTTTCTGCTGTCATTTGCAATATATTTGGTTCCTCTTCTGAAAGGGCAAACTCTCCTAGTGAGAGTGTGGTACTGGAAGTAAAACAAAGCATGCTTAATTCCCTAATAAGCCAAATAAAAAATACTTGGTTAACTCATAAAAACCCCCCACAAATCTGCCTTCATAGTACTCTTCAGATGGGTGGTGAAATGTCACTACACACAAGAGTAACATTCAAAAAAGACTTCAACTGGCACTATATGGAGCTTAAAGCACTCTTGAACTCAGGAGCAACAAACACTTTTATTGATCAACATTTCGTTTCTTATGACTGCATTCCTCTTATTCCTCTTCATAATGCTATTTCTGTAAAAAATGCTGATGGCTCTAACAGAGCAATAGGTAAAATAAAAAACAAAGTAGAACTACTTATGCCTATTGATAGACATAGCAAAACCATTGTGCAGGTATATATTACCAGCCTAGGATCGCACACTATGTTCATTGGATATGACTGGCTGGCCAGACATAATCCAGACATTGACTGGGTTAGGAAAACTCTTTTCTTCCCACATTGTATATCTTACTGTGGGGTTATGCGAGATCTTCTTATTCCACCTAATCCCTCTCATATCAGAACTTACCCTTATGTCAGAAGTATTGAGGCTGGCTTGGAGGACAAACTCCCCAAAGTGTACCATGACTTTCTGGATGTCTTCTCAGAAAAGAAATCTGAGCGTCTCCCTGAGTGAAAGCCCTGGGATCATGCTATAGATTTAAAAGACAATTTCATATCAAAGAAAGATCAGATAATTCCTTTATCCAATGCTGAAATGGACGAAGTCTGAACCTTTATTGAGAAAGAACTGAAAAAGGAATATTTTCATCCTTCAAAGTCACCACAAACTTCTCCTGTTTTGTTTATTTTAAAAAAAGATGGCAAAAAATGTTTACTTATGGACTATCATTATTTAAATGAAGGTAAGAGTACCATCAAGAATACGTACCCTCTTCCTCTCATTCCACAATTGATCAACCACTTAAAAAGAACTGATCTGTTTACCACTTTGGATCTCCAATGGGGCTACAGTAATGTTCACATCAAAAAAGGAGATGAATGGAAAGGAGCTTTCATCACCCCTATTGGTCCCTATGAACCAACAGTTATGTACTTTGGAATGACTAACTCTTTATCCACTTTCCAGCAAATGATGAACAATATTTATAATGACATGTATGCAGTAGTAATTATTTATATCGATGATGTCATGGTCTTCACCAAAGGAAAAACCATGGAGAAACATGAGGCAATAGTAAAAGAAGTATTGCTCAAACTCTGCAAAAATGACTTATACATCAAACCTGAGAAATGCTTCTTCTTAAAAGAGAAAGTAGACTTCGATATGGTAGTGTCTAAAGAGGGAGTCAAAATGCAGGAAAAGAAGGTCACTGGAGTGATGGACTGGCCAGTTCCCACTCACCTTAAATAGTTGCAAGCCTTTTTAGGCCTCTGCAATTACTATTGCAAGTTCATAGAAGGCTTTGCCAATGTGGTGTTACAGTTTTTCTTCTTTATCGATCTATATACCTTGTCATTTCTCGACTTGTTACTTGCATGTGGCATGGTAAGTTGGCTTCTATCTCCTCCACTTCATTAATCCTCGCTGACTCCTCCAATATTTCTATTACTTATCTGTTACCTTGATTTTCCCCACTTGGACTTATCCCACTCTACAGTCGCCTCTATTATGACAATGAGTTCTCCATCATTCCATCAGTTTCTATTCGCTTAGTAAGCCTGGTCAATGTGTGCCCACTTTCTTGACTATTTAAACCTATGCTATACCACTTGTATTTTCCTATTCTTGATCCATGCTATACAAGTGTATCTTCTTGAGTCACCTGGAAGTCAAGCTTCCCCTCATAAGTCCTTGTCCCCATCCCTGAGCATGACTCATTGTCGACACTCTCTTCTTCATCCAAGACCAAGCAACCCTAGGCGTCCTCATACAAGTCCTAGTGCCCCTGGGCATCCTTGCTCAGCTCATCAGGAGCTCCATTGTCCTCGTATCTCATTATCCCTGAAGCTCTTCAGACATCGGTCTCTTCATGAGCATTGCCTGTCAAGTATCCTTGTTGAATGAGATCCCCTTGGTACGCTTCATGTAACATGTGGCTAGACCACTCAACAACCTTACCAAGAAGGATACATCATTCAAATGGGATCCAGAACAGCAACAAGCATTTGATTCCTTAAAAAAGAAATTTACCATGGCTCCTCTACTTGCTTATCTGGACCAGGATATGGACATGCATATTGAAACAAACACTAGCAATATCGCTACTGGAGCTGTCCTGTCAGTTCAATGCAAAGATAGTTTGTGGAGGTCATGTGCCTTCATTTCTCACTCATTCAATGCGCAAGAGTACAACTATCCTATTTATGATGAAGAACTTCTAGCAGTAATCTGCACTCTTGAGAAGTGACATCACTACCTTATTGGTAGAGAAAGGTTTGAGATCTGGACAAATCACAAGAACCTTAAATATTGGAAAAAGCCATAGACATTATCACAATGTCAAGCCAGATGGCACATGGTTCTAGGAGAATTCAATTATGTTATATTGTACAAACCAGGATCTTCCAATGGTCGCACTGATGCCCTCTCTAGACAACCAGATCATGGTGATGCAGTTCAAGATTACAACATGAACATTACGGTTCTTCCACCTTCTATTTTTATAAACAATCTTTCCTTATCCGCATCTTTTTATGAAAGTTTACAAAAAGAAACAAAAAATATTTTGGATGTTCCTTCTTTTACCTTCAATTTGGAACAAGCCATCTTCATTAACAAGAACAATAAAGTTTACATACTGGAATCTCTTCGCTTTAAACTATTGAACATTTGTCATGATTCCCCTATTGGAGGACATTCTGGACATCACCATACCATTTCTTTTCTCACACAATACTTCATGTGGCCTGGTGTCACAAAGGACATAAAAGAATACATAGACCACTGTGCAGTGTGTGCCCTTACAAAGGGTAAGCAAAAGGCACCTACTGGTAAACTCATGCCCCTTCCTGTGGCTAAACATCCATGGGAAGATTTGTCAGTCGACTTCATCATGGGACTTTCCATATCATCTTCCTTTGATTCTATTTGTATGGTAGTAGACCGCTTCTTCAAAGAAATAGTCTTTATTCCATGTCTGAAGACTTGTTCATCTAAAGACTTAGTTAAACTGTTTAGAGACAATGTTTGGTGCATTCATGGACTACCTTCTACAATAGTATTGGATAGAGGGCCATAGTTCATTTCAGACTTTACCACTGAGCTTTGTAAGCTCCTAGGGATCTTTCAAAAGATCTCCACTGCTTATCTTCCTCAAATGGATGGTCAAACTGAATGAGTTAACCAAGAACTCGAACAGTATCTTTACACATTCATAGCAAAGAAGCAGGACCAATGGGCCAAATGGCTAAAGATGGCGCAGTTCCATCACAACGACTCCCTTTCCATGGCTACCAGCACTATTTTGTTCACTGTTATCCAAAATTACTTCCCTTGCTTAGGCTTCAAAGGAAATGCCAAGTCATTCATAGGGAAATTTGGAAAGGACTGCGCCAAGGCCCATAAGGAGATGAAACAACCCAAAAAACAAGCATAGACCAGCTAAGGTCTATATCTTTAAGTTGCCTCCATCAAACCAAGTGGATGTAAGAAATGTAAGTGGTGAGCCATTGTAAGTGGACACAACAAGTAATGTTGTCCAACTAAGGACATAACCTGTTGACGACCTCAAATCTAATAAAGACTTGGGTTGAATCACACTAGAGAGCTTGGTAGAATCAAGAAGATGGGGAAAATCAATAAGAACTTGACTAAAGTTCTTGGTGGTGCTTGTTCAGATTATATACCTACTGACTACATTTAGGGCAGGTACTTTAGGGTAGGTTAAGTAAATACTTGTGTTGAGGATTAGAGGCAATGACATCAGCGTGCATCATAGCCTAGACTGTCTGTACTAGGATGTCATAGATAAGAAATAAGGGTCTAGCCCTATGAGTCATAAAAAGTCCACGTGATTGGGTCTAGACCTTCTCATGGTCACATGATTGAAAATAATAGAAGTCACGTGACTTGGAAAAAGAGAAAATGATAAGATAAGATAGTGTCACATGATACATCATGTGATGTGTTTGCAACACAACCTGTGATGTTGTCCCTCCTAGCCTTTGTGGGGAAAGGACCAAGAGAACTAGACTAGAGTTCTCTGGCCATGTATTGCAAGCTTATATAATACATGGAGTGTGTACATCTATGTGCATCTAATCTTCAATATATGATAACATGTGCATAAGGCATGATGTGGCAGCATAGCCATGAAATGGAAAGGAAGGAAAACATAATGTGCACATAAGGATATGGCAGAATGGAAGAGAAGCATAGGCATGTGTACAATGCATGTAGAATGGAAGAATAGCCTGCACTGTGATGAGTGAAAGGGTGAAACAGTGCTAGGCATAAGGAGATCCTAGATCCATTAGAGTACCTCTAACCCTTGATCCTATCATCTAGGCCCTACATCATTACATTCTACTTACCTCATTTCTTACATGTTTACAGTAGCTAGACTACTCTAGACCATGACATCATTGTGATGTCATACCTCATGTATTACACATGTAGTCTATTGTTTCCACTATATAAACCCAAAGCTAGCAGTGGAATCACCAGTCGATTCTCCTCTAGCTTAGGACTTTAGTCTCTACACGCTTGAGCACCTTCAACAGAATCATAAGTCCTTCAGCAAGTCTTCAAACCTCACTAACAGCTAGTTCGTTAGACTCCAAGTCTTTCCATGAAGTTGTGAGTATCCCTCTCCATGTTACACGTGTTACTGTCTCCATGCTCCTATCCTCCCTCCCATATCTTAGGTTTAGGTGTTTGCCATGCCACGTCCATAGGCAACTCTATGGTTTCCACAGCTGTTACAAGATGAGTGTTCACAATAATTAGACGATTAGATCTTTGATAAGATCATGTGATGCGATAAGATAAGATAAGAAATTGGGAAGGGAAAATGTTAGACCTGTAACTGTTACACAAAGCATATCAAAGAGGTCTCATTCAACAAGGATACTCAACAGGCGATGCTCACGAAGAGACCAATGTCTGAGGAGCTACAGGGATAATGAGATTCAGGAATAAGGGAGTCTTTAAGGAGACTTGATGAGGATGCCCAGGGGCGCTGGGACTTAGCACAAGGATGCCTAGGGTTACTAGGTCTTTGGAAGAGGAGGAGAGTGTCAACAAAGAGTCACTCAAGGATGAGGGCAGAGACTTAGGAGAGGAAGCTAAACTTCCAAGGTGATTCAAGAGGATATGCTTGTATAGTGTAGATCAAGAGTAGGGAATCTACAAGTGGTACAGTATAGGTTTTAAATAGTGAGGAAAGCATGCACAGACCAGGCTGACTAAAGGAATGGAAATGGATGGAAGCTAGGAGAACTCATCATTGTAAGAGAGGCGATTGTGGAGGGATACAAGTCCAAGCAAGGAAGTCAAGGTAACAAGTATATAATGACAACATTGGAGGGGTCAGCAAGAATTAAAGAAGCTGAAGTGATAGAAGCTGACCTACCATGCCACGTACAAGTGACAAGTTGAGAGACAACGAGATAAGTGGATCGATGAAGAGGAAAAACTGTAATAGTAATAGGAGATAGAAGAGGCCTTAGAAAAAACTAGAGAAAGAATGATATCGCAGGCCGATAAGAAAAGGTCAGACACCCCAGAGTACAAAGCTGGAGAAAAGGTCTGGCTTTCTACAGATAACTTCAAGCTTTCTTATACTGCTAAGAAGCTTATCCAAAAATGCATTGGACCCTATGAAATTACTGAGGTTCTTCCTAATGTTGTCAAACTACATTTACTTAAAACCATCAATATTCACCTAGTGGTTAACATTTCTCAGGTAAAACCCTACCAAGAACCTTTACCTGGTCAGCCATCCATATGACCAGATACAATTCAGGTAGATAAAGAGGGATACAAGCTTTATAAGATGGACTATATTGTCACTTCTCAAATGAAATATAGAAAGCTAGAATATCTCATATATTGGAAAGGATGGGACAAAACAGATCATACATGGGAATCAGCAAACAATTTATCCAAACACACCAAAGATGTCATCGCTGACTTTCACCTTGCCCACCCTTCTGCCCTGAGAAAACTCCACAGCATCTCAGTCAACAACTTTCTTTCTTTATTTTCAAAATATGATGAAGACATGAATATGAAGTATACAGCTACTTGTCTGGAATACAAGTCATAAAGAGGGGGTAGTGTTACGGTGTAGAGAACCAAAGTTCCCTATGGTGGAAACTAGTCCTATCAAGTCTGACGTCCTTAGTCCTAGTCCAACAGTCCAAACCCAGTTTGACATTTTGACATTTAGACTGATAGTCCGATGTTATTGATGTTCAGTCTAGAGTTTTGACATTTTAGTCCAGAATTTTCACTCTGAACCTCCAGACTTAGTCCAATATTTTGACACTTAGTCCAATGTTTTTGATATTTAGTCCGGAGTTTTGATGTTTAGTCCAGAGTTTTCGCTCTGAACCTTCAGACTTCTTTCCCTTACCATTACACCTTTCTCAGACTCTTACTGACCCTGCAAGGATCTCTCTTGTACATGGCCTTATGGTATCTCAGACTTCTCCATAGTACTTAAAGCCATGTACTTTGCATTTGCAAACCAGTTTCCTTCACGTTGGATTTTCACCACACTGTATCATCCATACCATGCCATATTGTCTGCACTGCCATATTGTCCACACCATGCTATCCATTTTTGTGTAAGCTTCTTGGCAGTATATGGAAGTTTGAGGTTATCTGTGGAAAGCCAGACTTTATCTCCTACTGCGTACTCTGGGGCATCTGACCTGCTT
>JBBPSC010000367.1:0-19692 GCA_038093395.1 Baorangia bicolor
CGATCGGGCTGTCCAGAATTGAGTTTTTGCATTAGACATGACGAGGCGTCTCTTCCACGGGCTCTTCTTTCGTGATGCTAACCATCAAGTTGACATCTTCCGCCGCTCGAGTAACGCCTCCATGAACTCGGTAAACGACGCACAGACTTGGTCAGGTGGCAGCGCATTCGTCCCTCTTTCGTCCCCTGGGCGATACTTTCCCGTTTTCACTGCCCATCAATCGTCAACATGATCCATAGTACAACGCATTGGTAAAAATGAGAGGGTGGGACGCACCAAGGACACGCCAGAGGCCGAGTTCGATGGCACCATCGCCGAGATCTGTGTGCACGTCATCCCCAATCACGGCGATCCCCTCCCAGCGATGCGCGTGAGAGGGCAGGGGCTGGTCGGGACCGTGATCGTGAGGCAAATTGGAAGGGTTGAGCGAAATGTCATCCCCCTCGCGTCGCGTGGAGTTCAGGTCGCGGTCAAGATCGCGCAACACAGCCTCGAAAAATGCCCGTGTGGGCTTCCCGACGACCGTCGCGGAAGTCCGCGCGGCATCTTCGAGTGCGTGCACGAACGGGCCTGGGCCGAGGGAGAGCGCGTGATCGGAGGCTTCGATGTAGCGCGCTTTTGTGTAGGGCGATAAGCGGGGGGCGGGGTCGTGATTGAGCTTCTGCGCCTATATTTGAGTTGGATCTTGGGCTTGGGTGGGTTTGAGACACGGGGGTATCCCGGGGTTGGTCCTCGCCAACAAGGATCCGGAAAGCGGTGTTGAGATGTGCGTAGTCGAGGAGTGTTGGTGCGAGACCGACGACGACGGCGTCGTATGGTAATGACGATGGTGAGTCGGGTACAGCGGAGGTACCGAGGCTGTCTTTCATCCCTGAATCATCTCTGCATTCTTCCAGCGCTGATTGTGACAGTAGCATGTATGGCCTAGACGATCCCGAAAGCCCAATGAGCAGAAACAGACCAAGCTCGTCAGAGAAAACGAAACGCAACAATATTCGCCTACCTCTTCACCCCCAACTCCTTCAACACCGCCCTGAGCGCACCAACGCTCGTCCACAGCTCCTCCCTACGGACGTCCAGTCCGCCCGCCTGCATCCGCTCGCGCACGGCGTCGCTTGACTCCTTGCTGGTGTTGCTGCAAAGACGGAAAGGGATGCGTGCGGCGTGAAGTTTCGCGAGTGCCTGGACAGCGCCAGGGGTGGGTGATGACCCTATCATGAGCGTGCCGGAAATATCGATGAGTAGTGCTCGGATGGAAGGAGGTTGGAATTTATGAGTGGATGACTTCCCGTGGGCTAAAATGCAATAGCATAGATTAAAATATAATTAATTAGGATGTGACTGTGACCGTCTCCTTGTCCCGTCGCAGTTGTACTTCCCATGGGCTAAAATGCAATAGCATAGATTAAAATATAATTAATTAGGAAGGTGTGCCGCCGTGCCGGGTGGTGCGCTGCGATGCCGGCGTCAAATGAAACAGATTGGAAATCAACCACCCTCGAATAAACCTTAATCTGAAGAGGGGGTAGGACCCCCCCTTATAGATTATCCTAGCCTGGAATAAACCACTTTTGGCCACTACGCCAGCGATATCGCTTATGTCAGCTGAGGTAATCATGAGTGCTGACTCGTCTACTCGTGTTTGATGTCCATGCTCACTACAGCACGGATCCCTACAACCTTTCAAAGTTCCCCTCAAAGGTATTCCCAACTTTTTCGTGCAGGCTGACATCAGCAGCCACTGGAAAATCGACTCGGAGACCACAATGGAGCACATGCTAACTGCCGTGATGACTTGGCAACAGGCAACACCAACGGTATGCAGATTTCGTTGACGTCGAGTGCCCCATTCAAAATTTGGCACTGGTTATACCAGAGCACAAGTTTCGAGGCAGGGCTGACTGAAAATTTGCAGATATGACCTTGACTTTGACAGAAGTCAAGGTCCCCGCTCACGGGTACAACAACGCTCGTTACGGCCTGTATCGTTGACTTCAAAGGGCTCTACTTAATGATACATTAAAGCCCATGGTTGTGATGAGAGCTCGATCATCTTGGCTATCATAGAGTACCTGCCATGGTGTATTTATGCGAGGGTTTGGGAGAAGTTGTGGCCAGCGCAGGTAGAGACGATGGAGATGCCGCCTCGCGATCCGTATTTCCCGCGCAATCTCGACTCCTCCGACAATGGCAGCAGCAGCGAGTGCTTGCTCGTACTCCTCGTCCTCTGACAGGTCCACTTCTGCCTCGGCTTGGCTGACTGCAATGATCATAGCGTCTGAGTCCATTTTGCGCGGTGTAGTGACGATAAGGAGATTAGCTAGAATGATGTAAGCGAATACTTTATTCCTTGAGCCTACGGTTTATTCGGGCACATAATTTCTTGGATTATTTACAATTTCATATGATTTATAACCCCGATCTATTATATTCTACTAGAATATAGCCCACGGGAAGTCATCCACTATGTAAATGGTTGGTTGACAGTGACCGGGTCGAGCGTCGCCGTATCGGGGGTTGCCACGGATGTGGCGCTTCGCGTGTTATACATAACCGGCGCAGCTTGATACATAAATGGCAGCCCGTGATATCCCTCCTTTCCAGCCGTCCACGTCCTACCCTTCATTCCTAAATTATGGTCGCTATCACCACTCCCATAACGGAGATGTTTGGAATCAAACATCCCATTCTACTTGCTGGTACATAGTATGCAAATGAAGCGTGTCGTTCATGTAACTCACGATCGCGAACTAGGCATGAATGTGGCTGCCGGCCCAGAGCTTGCAGCAGCAGTCACGAATGCTGGTGGATTGGGTGTCATCGGTGGTCACGGGTACACCCCAAAGGTGCTAAGGCAACAGGTACGCGCGAACCTTCCGATTCAAGGACATGCTCGCTCACAAGGACTGACCACCCAGATCAAAGCGATCAAGGAGGACCTGAAGGACCCCAACGCTCCTTTCGGTGTTGACCTCCTCATTCCACAGGTCGGAGGTAACGCACGCAAGACGAACGTATGTCATGTCATTCTCTCCTTGGCGTGCTGTTGCTCACGTAGGCTATTAGTATGACTACCAAAAGGGGCAGCTCAATGAGCTCCTCGACGTTATTATCGAGGAGAAAACTTCTCTTTTCGTCTGTGCTGTCGGTGTTCCACCTCCACATGCAGTTGAAAAGTTGCACAAGGCGGGCATACCTATCATGAATGTGAGTGACGCCGAACGTCGGATGGCGACTCTGGGAAACTCATTTCTTATTGTAGATGGTTGGACACCCAAAGCACGTCACAAAGGCACTCGCTGCAGGTGTTGATCTCATCTGCGCCCAAGCTGGCGAGGGTGGCGGACACACCGGCGACACGCCCGCGACGATTCTCATCCCTGCATGCGTGGATGCAGTCAAGGGTCACAAGTCACCACTGACAGGAAAACCCGTATACGTCATTGGCGCTGGAGCTGTGTATGATGGCCGAAGTCTTGCCGCCAATTTGGCGTGGGGAGCACAGGCTGTGTGGGTGGGAACCAGGTTTGTGGCGTCCAAGGAGGCAGGAGCACCGAAAGCGCACAAGGATGCTTTGTTGAGCGCGAGTTACGAGGACGCGATCACAACATTGATTTACACTGGGCGCCCCTTGCGAGTGCGCAGAACGCCTTATGTAGACGATTGGTACGTTGGTTCTCGTCTTGTTCATGTGGATCACTCACATTATTCGCCAGGAACAACCGGCAAGAGGAAATTAAGGAGTTGACATCGAAAGGCATTTTACCTGCTGTTCAGGACCTTGAACAACATCCAGAGAAGTCGATCGAGGCTCGGGCATGGCTCATCGGACGCGTGGCTGCTCTTATTCACGATATCCCTCCTGCTAAACAAATTGTCGATGATATGGTATCTGAGGCTGCAAAGATTTTGCAGCAGAACGCTTCGCTTGTTACGATCAAGTCCAAGCTATAGTTGTTGGCGGACGCCTCCAGCGACGGCACAGCTGCACATGGACATAGTAAATATTGTACCCAGTATTTATTCACTCGTTTTGGTTCCGTGTAGCCGGGGTTCTACATGACTTGAATGCGAGCTTGATTTTGTATGCTGAGAGTGCTACCACCTTCCTTTCGGCATTCACAACCATTTACACTTGTATATTTCCGGGCACAAGGTGTTTATCAATCATGTGGTGCGTGCATGGACGGCGGCGCCGGCGGCCCGGCGCTGACGCGACCTTGTTGTCAGTACTCATCTATCTCACACAATATTTGTCCCTTCCAGATACTCAAGAGCTCGAAGGTGTTATCGTGGACATCCTCTCATGCGCACGAGACGATGGTCGACTTAGGTAGGCAGTCTAGGCGCTACACACGGAAGTTTGATGGTGAATGACGCGCATTTTACGTTCAGTCATGACCGTGCGCATCGTGCGTCAAGAATTGGCGACACACTTTGGTCTAGAGTAAGATGCCTTGAAATACAAGTCCTTCATCAAAGACACTGCATACAACCGTGGTGAGAGAGACACGTTCTTGGTTGTCGTTGCGTGTTGTGGACTGAGCTCGAACCAGAAGTTGAAACAGCCTCCGGAACGCGTCGGACGAGGGTGCTGAGCCGCCTCGATGCGAATCAGCCAAGAAGGAAAGGTCGGATGGTACAACAAAAACTGGCTCACGGAAACGTATATCTTGTTTGGTCTGTTTGGTCGTGACGATGACACGTCGTCATAGAAATTTTTTAAAGTTCAGGCACACTCTTCAGATGAGGAACCTCCAGAGGAAGCCAATGCATCTGAGCGCCACTGTCAAAGAAAGCCTCTGTGTGTTCGAAACCTTCCAAGGTAAGATCTTATGGTGACTGTGACGCGATGATCAGACCGTCGACAAGCCGGTAAAGCCCAGCAAAGCGTCAAAGAAACCAGTGCGAAACGAAATACAAGTCCAAGGTGGGTTCACCTCGACAAGTTTCATGTTATCCGTCATCATGTGTAAGTCGTAATCAGGCTATCATCGAATCCTCAGATGAAGAGGCTGCACCAGAGTCCGGGACACGAAACTCTGTTCGTTCACCGCAGGAGCAAATGTCTGCAGAGTCATCACCTCCGAAGCCAAAACAGGTACATTCATCCAAGATGATCTTCCATACTTATGGTTGATCCACGCTGACATCGGCGATTAACAAGGTGAACAAGGATGATTCGGACGTTGAAATGGATACTGGCGAAGGTCTCGGTCCGTCCAGCTCTGGTTCCAAGCCCAGGCGTGTGATTGAGTCCCTGAAACTGTCAGTCTCTGAAGTGAAGGAATTGACTAGGGATCCCGTGCGTATTTACTTGGCGCAGTAGTCACAGCCAAGAAGATGGTCCATGCTGTGCTGATGCTCCTCCCATCTGGTAAGCCCTTTCTGTACCGTAGTATTATCAAGTTTATTTCTAGAGATGGCAGAATTCTCAAACAACTTTGTGTTTAGAATGGTACGACATTTCTAATTTCACTACCGACATGTGATTCATAGGTGCTTCCAGCGACTGAAACCGAAGTGTTCACACACACTGGCCTCGGGTACTTCACCGGGTATTTCCTAGAACGCCTGGTTCGAGACTATGTATAATGCATGTACCCATCTGGAGATACGACACGGAGGCCTGAAGAGGTCACCTGCCATATACAAGGAGGACTCAGGAGACCGCGTGCCAAAGACTCTTTCTCTTTCGTCAACACCACCATGCCTCTGGAAAGTCGCGTTGATGTCTTGATCATTGGAGCTGGCCCTGCCGGATTGATGTGTGCCAATGCGCTCGCTATGGCAGGCGCAGATGTGAGGATCGTTGATAAACGGTACGGAACATGTTCAACATGGCCGTCGTCGCGAGAGGCCCAGTGTTGATTAGCCCCAGCCCCATAAAGGTCGCAGTCGGTCAAGCGGATGGTATTCAACCAAGGATAATCGAAGTGTTGCAGGTATAGGTCACTGTCGCTGCCCGCGTCTTTCATCACGCTCGAACTGCTGCAATAGAGCTATGGACTCGCTGAGCGCTTGATCCGAGAGGGAAACCAGATGCACACGTGTGTACGTGAAGGTTCGCTCGTCCATAAAGTTTGTGTGTCTAACGGGGGATGTTGGCTCAAGGCTTTCTACAACCCTGGGCGCAACGGAGGAATTGAGGTACGAGCCATCCTCGGCCTTGGTGTGTTTCTTGAGTGTCTAAAGGGCGAGTCCTGAAGTGTACAGGACGTGTCCCCGATGTCACTGCGCCAACTGCACGCTATCCATTCCAGGTACGGTTCTGGTTGTCCAACTTTGCTTCCTTGTGTTAATTCATCGACTGGCGTCCAGATTACGCTCCACCAAGGAGCAATAGAAGCTATTTTTCTTGATTCCATGAAGAACCATGGGATAGAAGTCGAACGCCCAAGACGACCCTCGGCCATTGAGATTTCGGAAGACGTCGATGAACTTTCAAGCCCTTCGTCATACCCAGTCAAGGTGGGCGCTAACCAGACCGCTCACCCTTTAGGTCCCAAACAATGATCACCACAGGTTACTGTAGAGCGTTTAGATGTGTTTGACGGCGAGAGCAAGACAGAAATCGTACATGCCAAATTCGTTGTTGGCGCAGATGGTGAGTCGCACCCCACTTGTATGTGGGTCCGGCACCGACATTCAGTCTGTAGGAGCACATTCGTGGGTCCGAAGGACTCTAGGAATTGAGATGAATGGCGAACAAACTGGTACTCTTCGTCCGACTGGATTTGTGCTTGCGTTATATGCCTAACTAAAACGAACAGACTACATTTGGGGTGTTGTCGACACAATACCAGAAACAAACTTTCCAGATATCCGTAACCGCACTGTTATTCATTCAACGAACGGATCCTGCATGATCATTCCCCGTGAGGGCGACACAGTCCGTTTCTACACCCAGCTATCGGACACAGATGTCGTAGATCCGTTGACTGGAAGAGTTGACAAGAGCAGGATGAGTCCGCAGAAGCTCCTTTCGGTCAGGGTTTTTATGGAGGTGGTGAGCTTTGTCGTACGATTGATGAATACCGGTAGGTATCCAGGAAGATATTCCATCCATTTGAGTTGGCCGACCCGAAATCCATCGAATGGTGGACGATTTACATCAGTATGTCCTTTCCAAGTTTCCCACTCACGACCGTTTCAATGTGCGAGCTACTTTCTAGTCGGGCAGCGTGTAGCATCCAGCTACTCCGTCAAGGACCGCGTTTTCATTGCCGGCGACGCGTGTCATACCCATTCCCCAAAAGCTGGTGAGAAGATTCTCTTCCATCTGGAATTCTGGAATCATTTCTCCATGGTTTAGGTCAGGGTATGAATGCCAGCATGAATGATACTCATAATCTCGGTATGCATCTTCCCGCGTCATTAGACGTAAACTAAGAATTGAATTATTTAGCGTGGAAGCTTGTACAGGTGCTCAGAGGATGGTCTAGTCCGTCACTCTTGAAGACTGTAAGTTTCACAATGACTAACCTTTCTGTGCCTGTTATATCGTCTCGTAGTACGAACACGAACGCAGAAGATATGCGCAAGACTTGATCAACTTTGATAAGGAGTTTGCAGCTTTGTTCTCCGGAAAGCCGAGGACGGACGAGAATGAAGATGGTGTATCCCACGAAGAGTTCTTGCGGTTAGTGTCTTGCTCATGGTGCTCCAGGCTACCGGTGAATCTTCCTCTCATCAACTCGCTTATCAGAGCGTTCCAAACATTCGGAGGATTAACCAGCGGCATCGGAATTCACTATTCTCCGTCTGCGATTGTGGATCCCAAATACCAGAAATGCGCAAACAATCTGGTCATTGGACAAAGAATGCTCCCACAAATCTTTATTCGTGCTGCCGACACGCGCCCAATTGAGATACAGGACTTGCTTCCCGCAGATGTTCGCTTCAAAGTGCTGTTCTTTGTAGGGAATCTGACCGAGACGCGGACCGCCGAGTTAGATTTGCTCGCCGAGGAATTAAGCAAACCGTCGAGCTTCCTCCATAAATACAGCGCTGATGGGAACATCTCGACTGTATTCGACATTATCACGATCACCGCGGGCAAGAAGGATGACATCAATTACTTGCTCGTCCCGGCATTCTTCCGTCCTCACTGGACAAAGTAAGTGTTATCCTCTCATCCTTGTTGTTAGTGGGTTGATCCATGGACCTGTCGCAGAGTCCTTCTCGACGATATCGACGTGACCGGGAGCAAGGGTGGAGATGCATACGAAAGACTAGGTATTGATCGGAACAGGATTACGCTTGTTGTCATTCGGCCAGATGGATATGTGGGAACAATCGTTCCCTCGACCGCAGTTGCAGACCTGGAGAACTACTTTGGTTCATTCATGGTCCCCCGCGGTCTCGATTCCTAGTGGGGCAGCAAGTATGACTCTATGACAGACAATCGTATCGCAAGGGTGGGTATCCGAGACTCCGAGTCTTGTACAATTATGTTGAGAGCTGTAACTTGAAGCATACAATACTTATTTATGATATCCTTCCTGCTCAACAAATTATGGAAAATATGGTATCAGAGGCCGCAGATATTTTGCAGCAGAATGCGCCGCTTGCTGTGATCAAGTCGAAGCTATAGTAGTTGGCGGACGCTCCCGCTTTCGGAGCGACTGCACATGGACATAGTATTGCACCCAACATTTCTTCTTCGATTCACTCGTTTTGGTTCCGTGTAGCCGGAATATGTGTTACTACATGACTTGAATGCGAGCTTGATTTTGTATAGAGCCAGTGGTGGCACCTTTTCGGCAAGTGCAAGCGTTTACACTAGTACTGTCGTGTATTTTCAGGCACTCGGTTTATCGTCACGTGACGCGTGCATGGACGCCACGCGATGGCGCCGACGCGACTTGTCCAGACAACAAGTTGTCAGTATCTACCCCACATAATGCCCCTTCCAGATACCCAAGAGCTCGAAGATGTTATCGTGGACATCCTCTCACGCGCACGGGACGATGGTCGACTCAGGTAGGCATCCTATGGCGCTAGACGCAGAAGTTTACCGGTCAATGACGCGCATTTTACGTTCAGTCAACTGACCGTGCGCATCGTGCGTCAAGAATTGGCGACACACTTTGATCTCGAGGAAGATGTCTTGAACAGCGGGAAATACAAGTCCTTTATCAAAGACACCGTGCATACAACCGTGGTGAGAGAGACACGTTCTTGGTTGTCGTTGCGTGTCATGAACGATGTTGTGGACTGAGCTCGAACCAGAACAGCCTCCGGAACACGTCGGACGACGGTGCTGAGCCGCCTCGACGCAAATCGGCCAAGAAGGAGAAGTCGGATGGTACGACAAAAACTGGCTCACGGAAACGTAAATCGGTGTGTACCTTGTTTTGTCTGTCTGGTCGTGACGATGACACGTCGTTATAGAAAGCCCAAGCGCACTCCTCAAATGAAGAACATCCAGAGGAAGCTAATGCGTCTGAAGGCGACGGGCCACCGTCAAAGAAAGCCACCACGCGTTCGAAACCTTCCAAGGTGAGATTTTATCGTGACTGTGACACGATGATCAGACCGTCGACAAGCCAGTAAAGCCCAGCAAAACGCCAAAGAAACCAGAAAGCGAAATGAATTACAAGTCCAAGGTAGGTCCACTTCAACATGTTTCATGTTATCCGTCGTCATGCGTGAGTCGTAATTAGGCTATCATCGAATCCTCAGACGAAGAGGCTGCACCAGAGTCCGGGACACGAAAGTCTGTTCCTTCACCGAAGAAGGAGCAAATGTCTGCAAAGTCATCGCCTCCGAAGCAGAAACAGGTACCTTCATAGAAGATGATCTTCCATATTCATGGTTGATCCACGCTCACATCGACGATTAGCAGTTGCAGAAGGTGAACAAGGATGATTCGGACGTTGGAATGCATATTGGCGAAGGTCTTGGCCCGTCCAGCCCTAGTTCCAAGCCCAGGCGTGCGACTGAGTCCCCGAAACCGTCAGTCTCTAAAGCGAAGGAATTGAATAGGGACCCCGTGCGTGTTTACTTGGCGCGGAAGTCAGAGTCTGTTGACACAATATAGATGGAGTCAGAGTTATCTTCAGTCGTTGATGAGCCACCCAATAAACGACAGAAGAGGCAGGAACAGGTATGCTCCGTGTTTTGTTTCTTATCCACCAAATGTCAACCGCAACAGGAGTCCGTGAAACCCCAGAAAGACGAGAAGATGAAACGAGGAAAGAAGGACGTTTTGTCTAAAGATGAGGAAACGATAAACAAACTGAAGGTAAAGCGTTAGTGTACGAAGTATCTTGGGTTAACATAATTTTTTCCAGGGTATAGTAGTTGCTTGCGGTGTGCGTAAGGTCTGGAAGAAGGAATTTGAAGGACTAGACAAATCCTCGCAGCAAATCAAACGACTTCATTCAATCCTTGGCGATCTCGGGATGACGCCGCGATATAGTCTAGAGAAGGCGAAAGCTATCAGAGAACGGAGGGAACTGGCGCAAGAACTCAGTTTGTACCCCTTTAACTGGTTGGTTTCCATATTCAACTCTTTTATTGTGCTCAGAGGACGTGCAAGAGTTCGAGAAGGCGACAAAGAGACGTGGAAAAGAACTCCGCAGTTCATCCGAGGCAGAAGAGTCTGCGGATCAAGGCGATAGCGACAACGGCGTGCCCGCGCGAAAAAAAGTGAGTGGGGGACATCATGTTTGATTGGAGAATGAGTCAATGCCAATATTTTCAGCACAATGCTCGGGCAAGCATCATGGCCTTCTTGCAGGATCAAAGTGAGGAAGAATGATATTTACAGGGGAAGTGGTATATGATACATCAGGAGGTAAATGTTTTCGCGTTCTGACGGACCAACTACTAAAACGAAAAAAGTCAGTACCTGTGGGTTCCGATGCTCGTTCCTTTCGTCAACTTTCTTTCATTGATGTATACAAAGGCTGTCCCCGTTCTAAAGCATCCCCTCCGGGAAACGTTGGAGTCCCCGTTGTTAGGTAGAGGTAGTGTGTACAAGGCGCGATCTTTCAATTTCAATGCTGCACATGTTTTCGAGACTAATCATATACTCGTATTCGCTGGAACTCGTTCGCGTCCAAACCACATTTTGCGCTGACAATCGCCTGTCCAAGATAATATTAACGCCGTTTCTTGCCCTTTTTCGAACCCCCCTGTTCTGGGCTGCCCAAGTGACCTTCGCTTTGGGTTTTACTACTTGGCACAGAGAAATTCAGCTCGATCTGTCGCTCAAAAATGTCAGATTCTCGCCAGAGACCTCTGCACCGGTGCGCCACTAGCAATTTCAACTCACCCGAGAAACCACCTCCTCCACTTTCTTCACGAATAAGTCAGAAAAGTCGCGCATTCTCTCTGTGATATTGGCAGAGCAACTTGGGCAGCTGCGATATTTAACGCTCTGTACGGCCTTTGCTGCGAGACTTGCCACAGTCGCCCCGCATGGTTTGTCTCGTAACGCCACAAAGGTTTCCTCCATGAAGTCCCCCCACCATTGGAGTGGGTTGCACCCAAACAACATGTATCGAGGCGTAGGCGATTTTGGACACCGACAACTGCTAGTAGTGGTGTAGTTGCCATAAAGCCACGCACAACCTTGGTAGGTTCTATAATGAGATTCGATCCATGATAAATTGGCCCTCAGTGCATATACAGCATTGCCGCATTCTTGGTGATAGGTGAGCAAGGCAAGAAGGTCAGCTGCTGTGATTAGATCGATCTCTTTGAACCACGAAGGAATGAGTGGCTGGGTCAATGTGTACCGTGCAGCAAGTAGTGTCTCCTTCCATAACTGTCTTCGGTGTGCGATTGCAAAACACCGGAGAGGTTCAGCCTCGAAGATCTTGGGATTCGAGAGTGTATGACAAAGTTTCGTTTCGATCGCGTCGAGGGAATATTTTTTGGCGGCTTCGAGAACGTCAATCACGTCCTCCAGCACTTCGAGGTTTGGATCGTCCGCTAGAGTGAATGGATAGCAGAAGCGGAGGAGGGCATCAAGGGTCTTGCTATCTTCCGTCACGGGAACAACAACAACACCATCCTTGATCTCCTGATCCTCGCTTGCTTGGGCAGGTTGAGGAATGTTAAAGAGTGTTTCGAAGAATGGGGATGCGAGAGAGAGGAAGAGTTTGAAGACACGGAAATTGATGCCGTCTGAAGAACGCAAGATGATATCCGCCTTTGCGTGATCGAAGGGCGCAGCAGCATAGGCATCGTCGCCGGGCATCGTGGCAGATATCTGGAGGCTGATGTTATTGACTGAGGTGTCAGTGCGACTAGAGAGCTCACTGGAATGATCTTTGCGGGATCGAAAGGCGCAGCGACATAGGCAGAGTTGTCGGACATTGTCACGGATGTCTAGAGGTTGATGTTATTAACTGACGTGTCAGTGCGACGAGAGAGAGCTCACTAGTGATTATATGGAGAGACAGGCTGAGGGAGAAAGCTGTATCGATCCCTCTGAATTCAATGGTGAATTTATACCTGCACGGACCGTCGATCTGTGCGAGCGCTTTTCCGATGGTTTCAGAAGCACGCCTACGGCCTTCCGCGATTTTTCTGAGTCGGAATGCGGCCACCCAAGTCATACAGGAAGCATTGAGCCGTGTTGACTAGTGACCCAGTTGATTCTCCTGATGGATGTGGTAACCCAAGCTGCACATCGAGGACAATTTGAGGCTCACACTGACCCGAGATGTCAGAAATGACTGCAAGAGCAGTTACTAGTACATTCCGAGAAGGGAAGAGGCGGAAAAGTTTACACCCATGAAGAACCTTGGGCAGAGTAACATAGCCCTAAGCAAAAGTCAGTGTGATCGAAGTACGATATCCTGCTAACACGAATCAAATGTTCTATACGAGATTCAGTGAGATTTTCAGTACAGCGGACACTCGCCTTACCCGGAATCCTCGTGCGGCACATGTTAGAGCCGCCAGGACTCCCCGAACATTTGTCATGCATACCCTCGCGTAGATGGGAAGGGCCCACAGTCATGGCTTGGTCCCAGTGGTGGTAACTAAATTGTCTGTGTCATGATTCCAGGTCAGGTCGACGTACTCATTCCACTGGCAGGGACATTGGTGGCTACCAAGCTGGACAAATGCTTCAAATAGACCTCTTTGGCTGATACGTACACGTAAACATACATGGTCAGAGGCACCACCAATTTCATTGAGAACAGCTTCCGATCGTGACGCTCCTAGTGATTCCAGTTCATTAAAACTTCAACTCCAACTCGATCTGTCAAGAAACCCGTCAGGATCTGCGAGGAATCTCTGTGGGGAGTATGACTTGCCTGAGAAACTGCCTCCTCTATTTTCCTCGTAAATAAATGTAAAAAGTCGCGCATGCCTTCGGTGATCTTTGGGGAGCAAGCTTGGCAATTTCGCGCTTTAACGGTCTGCACTGTCTTCTCTGCATAAACCTGTACAATTGCTTTGCACGGCTTGTCCCGCAGTGCTGTGAATGTTTCCTCCATAAAGTTATACCACCATTGGAGCGGCTGCATGCCGAATAGCGTATACCTGGACGCACGTGCTCTTGCACACCCACAATTTTCATAACCGACTTGGGAGCCAACGAGATTGCCGTTTCTATACTGCCATTGGCCAGACAACCAGGAGCAGGCCTCTGAACTCCCGTAATGAGATTTGATCCAGGATAGATCGAGCCTCAACGCATATACAACATCTCCACACTTCTGGTGGTAGGTGAGAAGGGAGAGCAGATCGGCTGCAGCGATCAGTTCAATCTCTTGGAACCATGACGGGATGAGTGGCTGCGTCAACGTGTATTTTGCAGCGAGTAGGGTCTCCTCCCGCAAGCGTCTTCGATGTGCTATCACAAAGCATCGCAAAGGCTCTGCCTCGAGGATTTTGGGGCTCGAGATCACCTGGCGAGCTTTCTTCTCGATGGCATCGAGAGAATACTTGCTGGCTGCATCCAGAACATCCATGGCATCTTTTAGCACCTCTATGTTGGGGTCATCCGCCAAGGTGCACGGATAGCAGAAGCGGAGGAGGGCATCAAGGGTCTTGCTGTCCTCTGTTACGGGAATGACAGCGAGACCATCCCTGACCTCCTGATCATTGTTCGCTTTTGCGGGTTGGGGGATATTGAAGAGGGTTTCAAAGAATGGGGATGCGAGAGATAGGAAGAGTTTGAAGACACGGAAATCAATGTTGTCGGAAGAACGCAAGATGATATCCGCCTTTGCGTGGTCGAAAGGCGCAGCAGCATAGGCAGAGTCGCTGGACATTGTCGCAGATATCTGGAGGATGTTATTGATTGAAGCGTCGGTGCGACGAGAGAGAGCTCACTAGAATGATTATATGGAGAGTCAGGCTGAAGGAGAGAAGAGAGAAAAATATCGATCCCCCTGAACCCCAATCATAAATTTATACCTGCATGGGCCATCGATCTGCGTGTGAGTCTTTTTGGTTCTAGCAGCCACAGATCAGTCTGGAGCAGCTCGTGTGGTGTGCGCTGTGCCGTCAAAGTTCCCTGCGGCTTCTCCGAACTTTTTCATCACTGAGAATGCGAGGATTCACTGACATGACTGTGAATATTTCGGAGGTAAAAGGGGAAAATGGAGTTGTCTGACTGACCAGTTATCAGGGCGATTCGCCTGGTGAAGACTTAAGCTGCGTAATACTTTTTTTTTAATAAAAAAGTGTGGGCAGGCTGATTGCCACCATAGCGGATATGGCATATCAAAGATACAGAAGGACCCTGCGCCCATTGACAATAAAAACCGTGGCACGAACCACATGCCAGTGGCCAGATGGATGGATCAATGAACCAGGATGATCAAAGAACGATTTCCTGCTACTGCGAATTCGTAATTTGACAGAACTTCCAGGCAAGTTTTCAGTGCGACAGTCGTCCAATTTGGAGTTTTGACTCACCAATCCTGATCGACGATCGATGATCCCACACACGGCAGGCACAGTGGAAGAGAGAACAACTGTCTTTCTTCGACTTTGGCTTGCTCAGTATGGGGGACTATGCGGCAGGCGTAGCTTCTAATTTACTATTAGCGATTCGGGTTAAACATTGGTCAGCATACACTCCAGCGCATGTTTGATTCCAGATCGACATGTTTAGGAGATAAAGCTTTAAAGGCCTGTTTGCGTCAGTAACGGCAAACTACGAGAGAGATGAACCTACCACTTGTGTCAAAAGACAATTTCATGCCTTTAAACCATTCAGAACTTGCCACAAGTCGTCCTTAATAGAAGCCATTTGACGAGACAAGGTCCCGGCGCACCCATCCACTTCATTCAAGCGATGCTGGGCCCATCATTTGCAAGATCCGCATGGGGGGTTAGGATATCTATGAAAATAAACCTCTTACAAATCTCTTGCATAATGTAAAGAGGCACCGCCATCGTGAATCAAATGTTCTATAGGAGATTCAGTGAGATTCTCAGTACAACGGACACTCGTCTCACCAATCTTCATGCAGTGTATGTTGGAGCCGCCATCCCCCGAACATTAGTCCTCGCATAGATGGTACCTAAAGTTGTCTGTGCCATGATCTCAGGTCGACGTACTCATTCCACTGGCAGGCGTGTCGGTAGCTACCAAGCTGGATAAATGCTTCAAATAGACCTCACTGGCTGATATGTACACGTAAACATACATGGTCAGAGGCACCACCAATTTCATCGAGAACAGCCCTCTCGCGACGCTCCTAGCGATTCCGGTTCGTTAAAACTTCAACTCCAACTCGATCTATTAAGAAAATCGGCCCATCAGAATCTGAGGAATCTCTGTGGGGAGTACAGCTTACTTGAGAAACCGCCTCCTCTATTTTCCTCGTCAATAAATCTGAAAAGTCGCGCATGCCTTCGGTGATCTTTGGGGAGCAAGCTTGACAATTTCGCGCTTTAACGGTCTGTACTGTTTTCTCTGCAGAAGCTTGCACAGTTGCTTTGCACGGCTTGTCTCGCAGTGCTATGAATGTTTCCTCCATAAAGTCATCCCACCATTGGGGCGAGCGGATGCCGAATAGCGGATATCTGGATGCATGTGCTCTTGAGCACCCGCAATCGTCATAATCGTCATAACCCTTGTCATAACCCTTGTCATAATCCTTGCCATAATCCTTGCCATAATCCTTGCCATAATCCTTAGCTTTGCCAGTGGTTTTGCCTTTGCCGCTTCTACACAGCCATCGACCGGACAACCAGGAGCAGGCCTGTGAGCTGCCATAATGAGATGTGATCCAGGATAGATCAAGCCTCAACGCATATACAGCATCTCCACACTTCTGGTGGTAGGTGAGTAGGGAGAGCAGATCAGCTGCAGCAATCAGTCCAATCTCTTGGAACCATGACGGAATGAGCGGCTGCGTCAACGTGTATTTTGCAGCGAGTAGGGTCTCCTCTCGCAAGCATCCTCGATGTGCTATCGCAAAACATCGCAAAGGCTCCGCCTCGAGGATTTTAGGGTTTGAGATCGCCTGGCGAGCCTTCTTCTCGATGGCATCGAGAGAATACTTTCTGGCTGCCTCCAGAACATCCATAGCATCTTTCAGCACCTCTATGATGGGGTCGTCCGCCAAGGTGCACGGATAGCAGAAGCGGAGGAGGGCATCGAGGGTCTTACTATCCTCTGTTACGCAAATGACAACGAGACCATCCCTGGCCTGATCCTTGTTTGCTCTGGTGGGTCGGGGGATATTGAAGAGGGTTTCGAAGGATGGGGATGCGAGAGATAGGAAGAGTTTGAAGACACGAAAATCGATGTTGTCCGAAGAACGCAAGATGATATCTGCCTTTGCATGATCAAAGGGGGCAGCGGCATAGACAGGGTCACTAGACATTGTCGCAGATATCTGTTGGCTGACATTATTATCTGAAGCAGGACTGTGACGCGAGGGCTCACTGGAGTGATGTATGGGGAGACAAGCTAAAGGAGAAAGATGAGTCGTTCTCCCTGGCACAAACCACAAATTTATACTCCACGGACCCTCAAACTCCGTGTGAGTCTTGTGGTTCTAGTAGCCACACATCGGTCGACTTTAGAGCGGTTCGTGTGGTAGTATGCCGTTTAAAGCCCCCCTACAGCTTCTCCAAACCGTTCCATCGGAATGCGAGCATTTACTGACACAGTTATGAAGATTTCGGAGGTACAAGGGAAAAATAGAGTCGTCTGACTGACCAGTTATCAGGACGATTCGTTTGGTGAAGACTGGAGCTGCGCAATATGACAGGGTGATTGCCACTAAAGAACCGCGGCAAGAACACATGCCAGTGGCCAGATGGATGAACCAGGATGATCGACGAACAATTCCCTGCTACTGCGAATTCGTAATTTGACAGAACTTCCACTTTTCAGTGCAACAGTCGTCCAATGTGGAGTTTTGACTCACCAATCCTGATCCCGTGTGCGGCAGGCATCGTGGAAGAAAGAACGACTGTCTTTCCTCAACTCTGGCCTGCCTAGGACAGTGAGCTCGGTGGCAGTCGTAGCTTCAGTTGGCGATTCAGATTAAACATTGGTCAGCGTACACTCGCGCGCACGCCTGATTCCAGGTCGGATCGACATATCTAGAAACCACTTGACGAGATGAAGTTGACTCAAGGTCCTGGCGCACCCACTGGCATCCACTTCACTCAGGCGAGGCTGGACCCATCATTTGCGGAATCCGCATGGGGGGTTAGGGTATGTACGAGAATAAACCTCTTATAAACCTCTTGCGTAACGTACAGAGGCACTGCCTTTGCATACTAGCTAGTAGGATGCAAGTCTCATTACATCAACTCTTGTGATACCATAGCCGGGGAGAAATCAGTACACCAATAGCAACACGATCTAGAGAAGAAATGTCGGGATTTGGTAAAAGTACTTCTCCATGCAACGATAACAGAACGTACCTTGGAAACAACCTCTTCCACTTTCCTTATCAGTAGCTCGGAAAAGTCTCGCATGCCCTCTGAGACGCTGGCAGAGCAAGTCGGGCAGTTCTGCGCTCTAACGCTTTGGACAGTCTTCGCCGCAAAGCTCTCTACAGTTTCCTTGCATGGCTTGTCTCGTAGCGCCGCGAAGGTTTCCTCCATGAAGTCCTCCCACCATTTGAGTGACTGCAATTCGAACACCCTGTATTTAGGCGTAGACAATTTTGGCGATCGGAGGCAGCGACAGTCTGTGCCTGCACTCCCAGTTCCACTGGAGGATTTCCCAGAGAGCCATGCACAACCTTGGCTGCTTCCGTAATGAGATTTGATCCACGACATATCATTACTCAACGCATAGACAGCGTCTCCGCATCTCTGGTGGTAGGCAAGGAGCCCGAGCAGATCACCTGCAGTGATCAAGTCAATCTCTTGGAACCATGAGGGGATGAGTGGCTGCGTCAACGTGTACTTTGCAGCAAGCAAAGTTTCCTCGCGCGCCCGTCCTCGGCGAGCGATCGCGAAGCACCGTAGAGGTTCGGCCGCGAGGATTTTAGGATTTGAGAGAGTTTGACGAACCTTTCTCTCGATGGCATCAAGAGAATACTTCCTAGAGGCCTCAAGGACATCTACGACATCCTTGAGTACCTCGAGTTTGGGGTCTTCGGCTAAGGTACACGGATAACAAAAGCGAAGGAGGGAGTCAAGAGTCTTGCTATCCTCTGACACATGAATCACGGCGAGACCATCTTTGATCTCCTGGTCCCCGCTCGTTTCGGCAGGTTGGGGGAGTTCAAAGAGGGTTTCGAAGAACGGGGATGCGAGGGAAAGGAATAGCTCGAAGACACGAAAATCGATGCTGTCTGATGAACGCAAGATGACATCCCCCTTTGCGTGATCGAAGGGCGCAGCGGCATACGTAGAAGTGGTCATCGTCGCGGGTGTCTGTAAACAAATGCCACGATGGTTCATGAAGTTGTTAAGAGCAATGGCTGGTGGTACAACTTACTGGGATGTTTATCGTAAGGCGAGAGGGAAGTAGCAGGTGCGCCAAAAATTTATAGGCTCTTGGAATGGTCCACGAGCATCCCACATGCCTTCGGATAATCGAATGCTGGCACACCTCATGGCGCTAGCCGGTTGAAAACCGCCCAGGTAGGGTTATCTGAACAGCTGTCGACCTTGAGTACACGAAACTTGAACATGTTACTCGGAAGCGCAAAGCGCACCATCTACGTTGGACGGACTCCGCATCTAAAATGCTTTGTACCTGGCCACTGGCAAGTTCGGTCGCATGAGAACGCCATCTTTGATTCAATACTGGTCTTGTAACGGTGTGGTTTATGTAAACGTGAAAGTCAGGAGCGAGTGAACTGTGGAATTTGCCAGTGGCGTGCTCGTTATTGACGCGAGTCGCGTGACCTACTATCTAACGCGACTCGCAGCGCGATCTCTTCAATCGGTCCACATTGCACAACGACACGCGGAATGGACGACCTGCTCGTCGAGTGCCCCATTCATCTTGACGCAGTCTCCATCAAAGATATACTCGTTTTTAGATGCGGTAGCTCCACGAATCGGGTTTAATTCGCTGCCGTGAATGCTGATGAGGTGCATTTGCTTCTGTTCGATAGGGCACGGATTTTGTGAGCCATGCCTAGAGGAACATTTTGCTCATGGTCAATCGAATCATCTTTCATGTCCTACATGTCGCAAGCTCGTCAGACGCAAAGAGGCTTTCCCCCTCTTTCTTACCCCTGCCCAACCCGGGACCTCCCAGAGTAGTCACCCGATGGCTGAGGC
>JBBPSC010000368.1:0-19673 GCA_038093395.1 Baorangia bicolor
AACTGGGACCTTTGAGAGGAAAAGACCAGAAGAACTAGACTGGAGTTCTCTGGCGTTGCATTGGGACTTTATATACTACAACAGTGTTTACCCGTATTGACACTGTATCTACAATATGCAATGCTTTGTCCGCATGTATGGGAATGGAATGGAAGCATAGAAGCATAACATGAGGCCAACACGCTGTGTGGCAGAATGGAAGAGAAAGGAAGCATAAAACGTGTGATGCGCATATACATCAAATGGAAGAGAAGCATAGAGTAATAATAACCGGCACGGTGATGAAGTGAAAGTGTGAACACCGTGACAATGTAAGTGGATCGTAGATCTGTGTGAAAGGGTTGAGTGTCCAAGCTGACTAAGCAGCTGTTGCACAAAACAATTCTAAGTCCATGAAATGTAAGTGAGCGTTCACAATAAGATAGACGATTAGATCCTAAGGGATCATGTGACGCGATAAGATAAGATAAAACGTAAAATGTGAAGGGGAAAAATGTAGACCCGTAACACTACCCCCCTTCTAGGGATCGACTTCCAGGCGATCAAAAGGTTCATCCCGCTCAGCAAGCTGAGTTTGGGAAGCCAGCATAGGAGTAAATATTTTTATAAATTGAACATTTGTCATTCGAAGCCTGCGGGGTATGGAGGGGTGAGTGGCATGAAAATCTGCAATAGCCCCTTTGGCATGTGCTAGATTTGCCTCCATTTCCCACATACGGTCTTCGTCGGAATATCCTTCCCAATGAACAAGATATTCAAGTTTTCTGTTTTTGTATTGAGATTCAATGATGTAATCCACTTCATATTCATCGTCATGATCATCAGTGACTAGCACTGGCCCTGGTTTGTCAGCTTTCTGACCAGGAAGCCTTTCCTTATATGGCTTGATGTGTGAGATATTCACAGTGGGGTGGATCTTCATTGATCTTGGTAATATAAATGTAACTGCATTTGGCCCAGCAAATGCTGTGATAACGTAAGGGCCCAGCCACTTTTCAGTAAGCTTTCTAGAAGCTCAGGTAAGGCGGAGATTGGTCATGCTTAACCAAACTTTATCTCCAATAGAATACTTAGGAGGCTTGCTCCTATGTTTATCCACTTGCTCTTTCATTCGAGCTTGCGCTTTAATAAGATTATTTTTAGTTTCTTCGAGAATCTTGGCCATGTCATTTGTGAACTCCTCAGCTGCTGGAGCCTTGGAAACACGTGGCTCAAACCCTAACCTTGGCTGGTAAGAGCATGTGACCTCGAAGGGATTTTTCTTAGAAGATGCTTGCATCTTCAAATTATAGGAGAATTGTGCGATCGGGAGCCAATCTGCCCAATCACTTTGTCTTTCTGCACAGAACAATCTGAGATACTGCTGGAGATCTCTGTTCATACGCTCTGTTTGCCTGTCTGTTTGCAGGTGGAAAGCAGTGCTTAATTTAGATTTGATGCCTAGCCTTTTTAGGACATCTTGCATGACTTGAGAAGCGAACTGGGGTCCGCGGTCTGATACAATTGACTTTGGTAACCCATGCTGCTTCCACACATGGTGAAGGTAGAGCTTGGCAGTGTCCAGCGCCATAACCGTTTTGTTACAAGCGATAAACTCTGTTTCCTTCGAGAAGCGATCAACGACCACTAGGATCGTGTTGAATCCATTAGATAGTGGCAGATCTGTGGTAAAATCTGCTGTGACATGTTCCCATGGCTTGTCTGGAACCATGAGAGGTTGAAGAAGACCTGAAGGGGCTTGGTTTGTGCCCTTCATGCGTGCGCATTGATCACAACGCGATACATATTCTTTTACATAAGAGGACATTGAGTTCCACCAATAACTCCGACTTAGGAGCTCGATGGTTTTCTCATAGCCTGGGTGACCAGCGATGGGTGAGTCATGGCATGCTTTTACTATTTTTAAACGAAGCACTTGATGATCTGGAACATAAATACAATCTTCCTTTTTAATGTAGCCATCTTCTTGGCATGCTCCGAACTTTGTCATGAGTTCTTTTACGTGACCTTCTTTGAGGTGAGCCATGGCTGTTTTTATGAGTTTTGTAAATTGTTCGCCTTCATCACAAATCATAACCACTTCTTGTGAAGCTCAGATATGTTCTGGCGGTATCATAACGATACCCTTGTTATCATCTTCTATGTCCTGCGTGTGATCTTCTCTTCGAGAGAGGGCATCGGCTTTAGTGTTTGTACCACCGGGCTTGTAGACGAATACATAATCAAACCGGGAGAGGTACTGCGCCCATCTTGCTTGTCTGTGGTTTAAATCCTGAGATTTCATAAAATACTGGAGGTTTGCATGATCATTCCAAATTTCAAATTGGAGTTTTGCGCCTTCCAGGTAGTATCTCCAGATCTCTAGAGATCAGATGATAGATAACATTTCTTTGTCATAGATGGGATAATTCCGCTCTGTGGGTGACATGCTGTGACTGTGATAGGCAACCGGGTGCCATTTGTCTTCTTTCAAAATAGATAGGACTGCCCCTGTGGTGTAGTCCGATGCATCAGTCTCTAACCGGAACTGACAGTCATTGTCTGGGAATGCCAAGACGGGAGCTGTAGTAAAAGCTTCTTTGAGTGTGTCAAACACGTGTTGTTGTTCTTCTTTCCATTTGAAGACAAGATCCTTCTTTAGAAGATCATTCATTGGACATGCGACTTGTGTGTAATCTTTTATGAATCTCCTGTAGAAGTTTGCCAATTCTAGGAAGCTTCTAACTCCTTTGACACTCGTGGATGTAGGCCATTTCAAAATAGCTTCCACCTTTGACTGATCCATTTTGATGCCGTTCTTGCCAACAATCATGCTGAGAAAGTCTACCTCGTTGACTTTAAAGAAGCATTTTTCTGGTTTTACATAAAGATCATTTTCTTGTAAATGCTTGAGAACTTCTTTTACAATTCTATTGTGTTCTTCTTGGTTGTCTGTTTTTGTAAATATTAGGATGTCATCAATATAGACGACAACGACGTCTTCCATATCAGCAAAGATTTCATTCATCATCGCTTGGAAGGTGGAGGGAGAATTGCATAATCCGAAGTACATCATGAGGGGTTCGTATGCTCCGCAGTAACAAACAAAGGCAGCTTTCCATTCATCGCCTTCCTTGATCCGGACATTATTGTAGCCCCATCTGAGATCCATTTTCGTAAGTAATTTAACTCCCTTTAGCTTGTCAACAAGTTGGGAGATTAAGGGGAGGGGATAATTATTTTTGACTGTGTGTTCATTTAGATAATGGTAATCCTGTACCATTCTTTTCTTGCCATCTTTCTTCAGCACGAAGAACACAGGTGATGTTTGTGGGGATTTAGAAGGTCTTATGTAACCCTTCTTCATTTGATCATCAATGAATGCGGAGACTTCTTCCTGCTCCTGAACCGAAAGGGGAATGAGATGTCCCTTGCATGGTTTAAACATTTCTTTCATTTCGATCGCATAATCCCATGGTTTCCTAAGCGGCATGCACTCGGATTCCGTTTTAGAAAATACATTAAGAAATTCATGATACTCTTTTGGAACAAGTTCCTCCGGAGTCTTTTCTTTGGGTGGTTCTGCAACCTTGGCTTCTAGCACCTTGATTGTAGCATGAACCTGGTATTGAACGGCTATTTCTGCTTTTTCGGCTAAGCGGACGGAGACAGGCTTTTCCTGAAGCATGTGACAGTGCCGCAGGCAACATGTCATTGTGACTGTTCCTTTATTCCAGTCTATCTCTGGGTTGTGGTGTTTCAACCAGCTATATCCAAGGATAAGCGCGTTCTTTCCAAGGTCCATGACTTCTGCCAGAACCCTTTCACAGTGACCCTGAAACTCTATCATAAGGTCTGCCGCGTGTGTGATGTGACCAGCAGAATTCTTTGTGCCGTCAACATTAAATATGGGGATTGAATTGCAGAGTTTGATCAAGGGCAATTTGACCTTTTCTGCCCAAGCCTTATCCACAAATATGGCATTAGCGCCGCTGTCTAGCAGGGCTTCTACTTTCGTAAGGTTGTCCCTTCTTGATAAGGGAGCTACCCGAACATTCATGAGAATTTCATTTGCTGGCTTGCAGCTACGAACAAAGACTTCATCAGGGATTTCATAATTATGATGTGTACCTTCATTTTTTTGTTTATTTTTGTTAGAGGAATTAAGCCCAGGTGTAATGCCCCTGGCGAGCTCACTTTCGCAAGGCCCCTCTGTCAGCAAAGATGATGAATTGTGCAGCAGTGAAACTGTGGGAGAAACATAAGGTGAAATATGTGCTATCTCAGTAGGTCCTTGACTAATCGGCACAGCCGACGTCTCATCTACCTGTAAACATCCATAATGATTCTTTACATAAGTGTCATTGTATTGTCCCTTCCCACACCCTGACTCGTGAGAAGAGTGCCTTATTTTTTTGATTTCTTCTTGTTTTCGGCTTCCTCCACATCATGGAAGAAAGCCCTGGCTTCTTCAAAGCCCATTCCTTTAATGGCGGCAACGGGATCCCTTCCCTTGCCCTTGTCATTGGTGCTTTTATCCTCTTCCCAGGAGGTTGTGGCATCTTCGTCTGTCTTGGCAGCACGTGCCTTGCAGCTGCCCAAGGACTTCCCACGATGGCATGAGTCGCAGTGTTTGCCACCAATCCATTTACAGTCATCGCACTTGATGACCGGTTTCTTGCAGTCTTTAATGAAATGGTTGCCACCACAGTTGTAGCAACCCTTTGTTGTTTTCCCAATGTCCATTGCATCGGAATCTTGGCTCTTGTTGGATCTTTGTTGGGTCCTGCCCATGATGAAATTAAGGGACTCTTGTGCAGTCCTGACAGTACGGATTTCGGCAAGATAGCCGTCGACTGTCTGGCGACGGTTGCCGTTCTTGAAAATTTGAGCGATAATGCTCCCTTTGGTGTTGCTCTCTAGGAGCACGATTGTGTGAGTGGCATCAATCTTGGCCTGCGCATGCAGGACTTGGAATCGGACGATAAAATCATCTGTGGGCATATTGCCCTGCTTGAGGTTCTTCAAAGCCTGTCGTGCCCAGTCCTGCTGGTTGGTGCTATGGAACAAGCTTTCTATTTCTGTTGTACATGTGGCCCACATGTAGTTGCGCCCCTGCATGAGGCGAGTTTGGACGAAGGGTCCTGCCTTCGGCCCCTTTAGGTGTGAGAGGATTGCAACTACTGCT
Organism: Baorangia bicolor; assembly: GCA_038093395.1. Classification (NCBI taxonomy): domain Eukaryota; kingdom Fungi; phylum Basidiomycota; class Agaricomycetes; order Boletales; family Boletaceae; genus Baorangia; species Baorangia bicolor. The sequence continues at coordinate 5,168 of JBBPSC010000368.1, forward strand.
TCGTAAGAATTCAGAGTAATACTCTCCGTGTTGACTTGTAGCCAAGCATTGATCTTGGCCCACCATTCCTCAAATTTAGCCTTGGACCCATCGTACTCACCAGGGTCTGCAAAGACTTCAATTTTCTTTGAGGTGGACTTGGGTGTGGCTGCTCCTGAGCCACTTGCTTGCCCTGCTCTGAGTTCCCTAATGATTTCAACTAAAGCTGCATTGTCTCTTTGTAACGTAAGGAGTTTTGTATTTTGTGCATTGAATTCGCCAAGCACTGCTGCGAATTTTTCATCCATAGGAATCATATCATCTGTAAGAACGTAAGCAATGTCTCTGAAACAACTCTCAAAGCTATAAGCTCAAAGGTTGCACGAAGAAAGGCTAAGACGTTAAAAGAAAAGATGAAGGTGAGGGAGTACTCCAACTGGGACCTTTGAGAGGAAAAGACCAAAAGAACTAGACTGGAGTTCTTCGGTGCTGCATTGGGGTTTATATACTACAACAGTGTTTACCAGTATTGACACTGTATCTATGATGAACAATGCTTTGTCTGCATGTATGGGAACGGAATGGAAGCATAGAAGCATAGCATGAGGCCAACACACTGTGTGGCAGAATGGAAGAGAAGAGAAGCATACAATGTGTGATGCGCATGTTAATCAAATGAAAGAGAAGCATGATGTAATAATAGCTGGCACGGTGATGAAGTGAAAGTGTGAACACCGTGACAGTGTAAGGGGATCGTAGATCTGTGTGAAAGGGTTGAGTGTCCAAGCTGACTAAGCAGCTGTTGCACAAAACAATTCTAAGTCCATGAAATGTAAGTGAGCGTTCACAATAAGATAGACGATTAGATCCTAAGGGATCATGTGACACGATAAGATAAGATAAAACGTAAAATGTGAAGGGGAAAAATGTAGACCTGTAACAGTCTCAGCCCGACATTGTAGCTAATGTGGGTGGTACTTGGGTTTATGTAATGAAATACGAGGGCAGAGTTCGATAGTGGAAAATGAGGGATTGAAAAGTTCCCCTCCTTTAGCGTGGCAGATGGTACGTAAGGGTTTCTTTACCCTGGGAACTTGGATGATGACTTTCTTTTTGGGAGGTGCTTCCTCTGGTTGTTCAGTGGCTTTTCTTTTAAGCCCTGATGATCCTTCTCCTTTATCTGCGGACTCTAGTAACTCTCTTTCTAGTTCCTGTAAGAAATGTTCTGCGGCGGGTGGGGGACCTTGGTGCAAGCAGACGTCTACTGGTGCTGGTGTGTGGTCGTTGGGATCTACCTCTGACGACTGGTATGAGGGGAGAGTGCTGGGTCGTCGGCTGAAGTGGTCTAGGACGCCCGATGCGCTGGCGTTGAGGATTGCTAGGTTGATTTCTTCATCTGAAGTGAAGTGGTAATCTGAGAGTCTTAAGTTGGCGGCTAAAATGCGCGAGCCAACGCTTGATGGAGTTTCAAAATGTGGTGGACTGTTCACACCCTGTGGCACGTCTTCCGCTGACGGCTGCCTGATTGCTGTGTGAGCCTCTTGCTCCGTGGCCCACTTGTCTACGTCTATTACCTCCGAGGGATCAGGAATCCTAGTGAAACAACCCAAAAAGCGTAATGCTCAAAGGTTGCACTAAAACACTTAGACTTGGGGAAGTGAAGAGGAGACTACTCTGATCTTTGAGGGGAAAAGACCAAGAGAACTAGACTGGAGTTCTCTGGCCGTCTATTGAGTGTTTATATACTACTACAAGGTTTGCATGTGTTTACGATGTATCTACGATAAAGGGGTAACATGTGCATAGAGCATGGTGTGGAGACATAGCCATAGAATGGAAGGGAAGCGTGACATGAGGACCACATGAGGATGTGGCAGAATGGAACATAAGAAGCATGGCATGCGTTCAACGCATGTAGAATGGAAGAGAATAATAGCCTGCACAGTGATGAGTGAAAAGGTGAAACCATGCTAGGTGAAAGGGGATCTTAGATCCGGTAGAAGTGAGTGTCCGTTGCACGAAAAGTTCTAAGTCCAAAAGATTAGATAAAGCGTTCACGATAGTTAGATGATTAGATCTGATAAGATCACGTGACGTGATAAGATAAGATCAGAAGATAAGATAAAGGAGAAAATGTTAGACCCGTAACACCTAGGTGCTCTGCGCTGATATCCTGTCCAACAGATGTCTGCTATGAAACGTTCGAGGGTGACCAAAGGCCAGTTAGCGAGGGTTTGGTGAAAGTCAATCAGCACTGCTCCAATTACTTCGTGAGTGAGTGTCTGATTCTTGAACTTGAAAGACGCACTTGTGACGGTAGCGTCGGGAGGTGTGCAAGGATGAGTAGAGGGTAGTCTAGTTCTAATGAAACAACTCTCAAAGCTATAAGCTCAAAGGTTGCACGAAGAAAGGCTAAGACTGTATGAGAAAAGATGAAGGTAAGGGAGTACTCCAACTGGGACCTTTGAGAGGAAAAGACCAGAAGAACTAGACTGGAGTTCTCTGGCATTGCATTGGGACTTTATATACTACATGGTTTGTGTACACCTGTGTACGTCTAATCTACGATTGCAACGCATTGTCCGCATGTATGGGAATGGAATGGAAGCATAGCATGAGGCCGACACGTTGTGTGGCAAAATGGAAGAGAAGAGAAGCATGAAACGTGTGATGTGCATGTTAGATCAAATGGAAGAGAAGCATGATGTAATAATAGCCAGCACGGAGATGAAGTGAAAGATGTGAACTCCGTGACAGTGTAAGGGGATCTTAGATCTGTGTGAAAGGGTTGAGTGTCCAAGCTGACTAAGCAGCTGTTGCACGAAATGACTAAGTCCATGAAAATGTAAGTAGAGCGTTCACGATAAGATAGACGATTAGATCCTAGGGATCACATGACGCGATAAGATAAGATAAAAGAGAAATGTGAAGGGTGAAAAATGTAGACCCGTAACACCTCCCACATTGTCATTCCCATTTCAACAGGGTTCTGTTGCATACTTGTTGCTCAGCCTTGTCCCTTATACCTTAGTATTTGAAACAGTAGTGGAATGATAAGCATAAAACCGGCAAACTGGCATTTTTCTTTTTCAGTTAATCCTCACATTTATCAGACTTATCCCTTTATTTTCCTAGTTGTTTACTCCTTTTACCCGCAAACCATAAGTGCCCTTCCTTATCTTATCTCTTCATCACTCCACCTTGGTGCTTATACCACACATCTTATCTATTTCCCTTCACCCCTTTCCCATGATGGCAGCCTTTTGTACCTAACTCCTGACCCATACGTTCTCAGTCCTCTGTCATTCCATTCCTATCACCTCATTGTAGACACATTTAGGTTAGCTAGACTCACCTAGACCACAATGTCATCACAATGTCATCCCTCATGTATACCTCATGTAGTCTGTTGTTTCTCCTATATAAACTCTTCGCTAGCAGGAGAATCACCAGTTGATTCTTCTCTAGCTTAGGTCTTTTGCCCTCTATGCTTGAGCATGTTCAACAGAACTACTAAGACCTTCGGCAAGTCTTCAAACCTCACTAACGGCTAGTCACATTAGATTCCAAGTCATTCTACAAAGTCATGAATATCCCCTTCACATTATATATTTCTTGTCTACCACACTCCTATCCTTTACTCTACATCCTTAGATTTAGGTGGTTACCATTCCACATTCATTGATAACTCATATGGTTTCCACAGCCATTACAGTATTGTTTTCCTTATTGTATGTACAATGCTGTTGGCAACACATGTCACACAATATGATTGGAGTCACATCCTGTGACTTGTTTTTCACTGGTCCCTTTTTGCATGCCCTCCTCACAGCTGCAAGCCAATTAGTTGTTTTGTGTATCACATCCAGCTACACTCTATAGTTACCTCTAATTAAATGATAACAATCTCTAGGACTGAGCTAAATTATTAAATGGTAAATTGACCTGTCAAGAGATTATTTTAGGTGATGTTATATATATTCTAAACTATGGTCACAGTCCAAGGAGGGTGGATTTTTGCAAGACCACATTTCACACATAATAAATGCATTATTTGAATAGAATTATTTCGCATTTTTTCAATTCCATTAATTAATAAGAAATGCAAGCAAAGTAACCTGGAAGTCAAAGCTGGGACAGGGAGAGATATTTGAATTGAATTTTCTGCATTCTAGTTTGATTTTTTCGCTTTTTTTTGGATTTCATTGGGGGCAAGGTACATTGTTGCAAGCCAGCCGCATTCGGGTATATTATGTAAGCTGGGAGCGCGCAACGGACAACGGGCGTATTATGTGAGCGAGCACACCATGTGGGTGCCACATGGTTTTCTCAGTTGGCGACGGTAAACAACGCAGCCGGGTCACAACCGAAACAACCGACGCAGGCGAAATAGGCGTCGCAAAGGGTTCGTACCCCGCCGTTGTGCGTTAACTTTTTAGATTGTTGTGTCGTGAGAACTCCAAACCAACCAATGGATGGGTGACGTGCCACACGGCCCGCAGATAGAGTAAGCTGGACATCAACACCGGGAGTTGTTCTTCATCGGCCATGCACAGCACAGGGATGTGGCAAAGAGATGGCATTGTTGCAGACGGGGGATATGCAATGAAGTGGGCCTCGAACTGTGGGGAGAGAAACCCTTCCTCCTCGACTTCTTCCTCGACTTCTTCAGGTGTTTTTGGCCTTTCGCAAGCGTCGAGCCATTCCGACAACGTAGGAGGCAAGTGCACGACTAGCTTGGATTCGGAACTGCCAGTGGTACTTTCCTCTTCATCACTAACTTGATGTCCAATGTCGGATTCCTTCTGCCCAACGGGTAGCTCCTGGATGATCGAAATGACAAGTGGTGCATAGAACCTCTTTGTCATGTATTTCAGAATCGGAATTGGCTCCCCACTGAAATGTCGTGGAAGAACCACTGGAACATCCTACCTAGATGGATACCAGATTGATTGTCACGAAATACACGAGATACGAGCAAAGACGTACAGTGATGCCGGTGATGGGCCAAGTCTCTAGCAGTCATATTTGTCAAGCTTTCGTCGTCAGCTGCACTGGAATTCGTGGGTACTGCACCAGACTATTCAAAACGTATAAACCCGCATACCCATCAGACTCTATGCTCACCTCGCAGTCTTCTAGAATCTGCTCATTGTCCTCTCATGCGACGAAACTCGCTATCTCGATCCAGAGGCGTTCATTCCTAAATGGTTTTTGAATTCTGAAGGGATGTTGAATGAAGACGATCCCCCCGGCTTCGCCTTTGGATTCAGGAGGCGAATGTGCGCAGGTAAGCCACAGCATGTTCCTGTGCGAGCAGTGATTCGTCACTGAAGATGTTTTATCCTTGCCAGGCCGACACACTGCGGATGCATCTGTCACTCAAGACACCATCATCACGGCTGGGACATCGCTTGCCCGTTGTCCATCTATCCGTCTGGAATCCCTCAGCCGGGAGAGGTCATGAAACTACAAGGTATGGTACCACATTTCCCGAAACATTCGGGGACTTGACTATGGTGTCATAGCACGGCGACTTGGGCACTCTACGCGAAACCCACTTGAAATTCAGACCAAACTCCGGGAAGAACTCCTTTCTGTTGACACAGAAACTCCATCGATGGATGAGCTCATGCCACTTCCTCACCTCAATGCGGTCGTGAGAGAGACCCTCCGTGTGCACTCACCCGTTCCAAGCACCGTGCGGATCATGATGAAGGACGATGTGTTGCCCATCAAGAAGCCATACGCAGACAAAAATGGCATCGTCCACGACTCTATTAGGTACGTCTGTGCGCCCCATTGTGATTTGAATGTATCCTTACCTTTCCGCACAGCATCAGCAAAGGCAACCTGATCTTTATCCCTATCCTGGCGATCAACCGGTCGCAGAAGCTGCGGGGTCCTGATGCGCACGAGTTCAAGTATGTTACTTTTCGCCTGTGTGGCTAAGCTACCTCGTTCACTCACGTGTACCGCAACCGACTATAGGCCAGAACAATGGCAAAACATTCTGGAGGCCGTCTGGCAGATTCCAGGCATATGGGGTCACTTATTGACCTTCCTCGGCGGCCCCAGAGCATGCATCGGATACCGGTTCTCCCTCGTCGAGTAAGTCCAAATCTCACCCTACGTGTGCGTTCATCCGGCACTGAGCTCTGTCCCACGTCGAACACAGAATAAAAGCGCTCCTCTTTATGCTTGACGCTCGTGCACGCGTTCGAATTTGAGCTTGCTATGTCGGCAAAAAATCGACGATCGTGCAGCGGCCTGTTTTGGGCAGCGATCCAAAGAGCAGGGCCCAGCTCCCGTTGTTGCTCAAGCTGCACAAGCGGACGTGAGGTCCTAGATTCCGGGTGTAGAGATGGATGGGGGTGGGGGGCCTGTATGTATGTAGGTACATTATTATGTTCGATGCATCCCTCACAGTATCACAGTCACATTTCACCATATGTATATATCCACGACATATATACAACTCGTACACTTCTCTCTGCAGAGCGCTCGAAATTCACGGAGCTCTACTTGTCAAGACATTGAAGATTTTCTTGAAAAAGTTGCCCTGATTTGTCTCCAGATTTTCAAGCCGGCCAATGATCTGATCTAAATGACCTTCATGGATGCCCGACATCTGCTCCAGACCTTGTTCGACTTTGTCATTGATCACCCTTGTTATTCTTTGCTCAGCTGCTTCAAGTTGAAGTCGAAACCCTGCCACCTCGGCTTTAACAACCCTCATCTCATTTGTGGCATTATCCAAGGAGGTTTGAACTTCTTCTTGTTTTCCTTCTACTTCCTGTATGATGCGACGGAGACTGTGGAGTTGTGTGCCATGTTGATCTGCTCTCAACTCCATCTGTTTCATATTCATGTATAGGTCTGGAATGGTGACTTTCTCTTGAGTTGGATTCTTTCAGTGAGAAAATGAAAGCCTGCTGGACTTTGTTGAATACCACGTACCAGCCTCTGCCATTGTGCGCTTGAAACCAAATGTATCGGAACTAGAGGCCAATATCACTAGAAATATCTCATTTCAGACATCAGATAAGCGGCTACGTGAACGAATGTATACCTCTCTGTTCAAGGATGGAGTCAGAGGTATTGGTCGACTGGCTGGTGGTTGATTCTCTGGAGCTTATCATTTGTGGATATGGAATACCAGTCGGTCACTCATGCCTCTCAGGCTTTAGGCTACCAAATTTGGGCAGCGACGCCATGGTTGTGTGCCACGGTATCACCACGCGGCCTCATTCAAGGGCTAACATTATTACACTCTGATGACTCTTGGTAGATAAATTAGGGCTCATCATCCATACACATAAATACATTCGTGTGGGGTTAAGTGCCTACTTTAGAAGGTCTACCGAGCGATGATAACGAGACTATCGGTGTCATAGACACCCTACCCCTTCGACCTGCTCCCAAAGGTTCCTGGTAGTGCTTAGTCTCATAATCCCATGTAGCAAACATCTGCGCATCTGGAAGCGTAAACGACGAAGTGTCTTGCCCATTGGTCGTGCCCCCGTCTTCCCCCCCTTTTCCTCCTTGCGTTGTAGACATGAACAGCGAGGAATTCCACGGTGCTGGGGTACCTGAACCGTAATAAAGTTTCTGCGATCCTCACTGCAGAACCAGAGGATGAGTGAGGCGTGATGTACGCGACAGTACGGGACCCTATACATATCAATCTCAGCAAAGCGCTTGTTTGAAAGCGAGTGGGCATACAGGGAGAACTTGACGAGCAAGCTCGGGAAGTCTGGAGGATTGTTGCGAGGCAAGGAATACCGGTTTGTTGTTGGAAAAGACGGGTCGAAGAAGTGCAGGCGGAAGCATTGGTCCTTTGTCCGCGTCCTTGTCAGTATCCTTTCCTCTGTGAGTATCCTTTAGTACACTATGAGCAATAGGGTAGGATGGTCCAATGGGTGCGATGCGAGGAGGACACGGTACAACATTCGCGTACAGTGTCGACGGCATATCCCATCGAGTAATGTGTTGAACTTGAGAGAGAAGTGCCATTGCCACCTTGTATTTCGCAGGGTTAGGTGGCCCTGGCTGAGAGACGGGGTGGGTTAGTATATGGTGGTAGGCAGCCAAAAGAGCTTGTTGGGTTGACGGCGTTGGGAACTGAGAGTGCTGGGACTTGGACGTTTGGGTTGCAGAGGATTGAGATGGTAGATGCCACGGTGGCGTGCTAGCGAGGATGGTCTCAGAGTATGGCACCTGGATAGTCTCCGGCGGTAACCAACGTAATGTGTTGTGGCAGCAGCGGCGGAGGTCTTTCCATCTTAACTGTATGAGGGGCAGGTGTAGGTGAGGGGGAACACGGCTGGGAGGCATCGGGGAACGGTGGTAGAAAATCGGGCGTGAAGGGTGCTATGGGATGTTCGCGATATGATAGCAGTTCTGTAAACCGGTCGACAGCTTCAACTGGCAACGATCCGCCATCATCACTCAATTCGTCAACGGACTCTTCATCGTCCTCTGCAACCCCGTCGACGATCGAGACATCCTCAAGGAGTGGCGTGTAATGAAGAGGGATGGGATCATCATCGGGAATAAGTTCTTCTCCAAGGTAACCTACAGAGCAGAGTCGGTAAACATGAAATAGACCAAGTGGATCATACCTCTGAAATCTGCGAGGTCGTCGAACCTTTTGGCACTGCTAGACCCATACCTAGACAGCTCAACCCCTTCCGTACTGCAGTATTCACCCAGCTCATCCAGATTGGTCCCAAGCTCTTCAAACAGCCAAGTCGTGAACAGACAACCTTGGTCGCCCCGCGAGCTCAGAGAATTGGCCACAAGCGGACACTAGGAGAACAAGATATCTGGTCAACAAGTTGGAGAGAACGGACATTGCTTGGGAAGAGGTTTGGGCGAAGCTGTCCACATGCAAAATTTTCATCGCTACTGAGTCGACGATCACAGCAGTAGCAGCTTGTGAGGCCATCCTGTCTAGTTGGGTGACTTGTCCATGCAGCCTGGGGAGCTAAGCGAAGCTCGAAGGGGTGGCTGTGCATATATTTGGTATTGTGCTTAGGGTAGACAATTTCACAAGTACGATACGGACATCATGAGTACATAAAGAATATTCATCGAGGAGGCGATAATACCGCCAATATTTATTGTAGGTAGATCGCTGTTTACCGATCGAGTTGCCTTGTCCGCCGAATGCTCACCAGTGAGATCCCATTTACCAAACAGGAGGCTGCATTGAACGGATGAGAATCAGAGGTGAACTCGAGGTATGCGAAAGACATACTCGAACGCGGCCATGATGGTCCATTTTCAGTTGTCAGCTTCAGGGAAGGCCAAAGATCGCGGGCCATAAAATACCTAGAGCATGATCGGTCGTGAGAGGATACTATATTGCATTGAACACACCTCATCGTCGACTTTGTCCTGTTTCCGTGGTTAGCAATGGAGGAACTTCCAATTGGGATTGGCGCTACCTTCCCGACAAAGCGCTTCTGTGACCTGATAACAGGCAAAGTCTTTGAGACGTTGCACTTTTCTGCCTCTTGCCCCATGGATATCCTGTAAGCACGATAACCGATGATTTGTTTAATGAGGGAGTGTGAGTATACTTGTTTCTTACCAAGTGTCAGTCACGACGACATCGGCACCGTTAACAGCTTCGCGAGGGTCGCTTCCCCACCAGATGTCTTTGTCGCACCCTAATTCCGTGACACAATCCCACACAGCCTTGGGACATTGGTGGGCTGGTTGAGGTGGAGATGCAACACGAAGCTTGTGGCCGAGACGCGGATACGTGACGAGCATGTCGTGGAGGACATTGGCCAAGTCGCCGACGTAGGCCACTGTCAGGGGGCGAAGGGAGGGGAGCGGCTTGTTTGGGCCAGGAGTAGGGATTTGGGTCGGATCGAACAAATGAGCGTGCTCACGTAGGGTGAGGAGGTCTGTAAGTGTTTGAGTGGGATGCCAGAGAGAAGAAAGGCGTTGAGCACGGGAACGGGTGAATATTTTGCGAGCTCCTGCGGAGATCTTTGTATGGGCGCAGCGAACGCGGACCGACGGAGCTTACCAGGATTTCCTTGTGGTCACCGACGCGGGCAAAGATACCCTGACACATACCACCAAGAACACGGGCAGTGTCCTACGGGGACTCGTTCACGCCGAGTTGGATGTCATCGCGACCAAGGAAGAGGGGCAATACCGAAGATGGGGGAACAAACAAGACTGAAGAAAGAATAATGCATCATCATCAGCGCAGCGTAGGTCGATCATACCAGAGTAACGAGGGGGGTTGAGTGATTGGCGCTATGTTGCTGTGTAGTGCGGCGAGTGTAGCCGAGGGTTTTCTCATATGTCTTGTGGATAACACAGTAATCGCCGGATTTACCTTCGGATCGCTACCAACGCACACCATACTGAATGTTCCTGTAGGCTGTACAATGCGAATGAATGCCAGGAACATCCGCGAATGGCTGGGGTTGGATGGACTAAACACATGCCATTGATGGGCCAGACGCAGGGACGAACCAGTAGACATAAAGAGTCGAAGCTCGCTAGCATAGCGATGCATAAGGCCGTGATGGTTCTTCATCGTGGTGTCTCGATGACTCTAGGTGGCATAACTTGGTTAAGATGCTCGGATGAGTTCCTCTGGCGTTACCTTGCTGAATCTCTAGCTCGGGCTCAACGGTGGTGCAGTCTCCAGGTAAGGATATCCCTGGGCATGAATAGCAATCGTGTCGTCGACTCTGCGGCAGAGCACGGGGTACCTATTGCCAGGTGATAGATGATAGAGCACCCGATTATTGTGTGGGACCAACCTGGTATGTGAAAAACAGTGCACAAATGTGACTGAATTGGTTTCGGAACATGCGATGAGGCCAAGTACTAGTCGAGATCCTGACCTTCACTGAGACAGGAGTCAGCACTTCAGCTGCCAATCGCCAGGAGCACCATTATTCCAGGCTCAGATACCGCAAGATACGGCTGGCTTAGTGCCAGGGAATTGAAGTATGGTAGTTTGTGACCCATGGTGGTGGAATTGTTCTGGATGGGCTATCCATTTTTGCTTGAACAAACCATGTGGCTTGGTCCTTCTCCGTGAACACATGTCCAACTGGCAATGACCCCTTGCGTGTGTCTGCTAACAATGTTCAAGTCAAAGAAAGAGCTTATCTGATCTGTATGTGATATTTTAGGCAGTAAGTACACTTCAAATTATGCATTATATTACGTTCTTATTGGATCGACCAGCACGGTCATAGCTCAGGTGTTGAAATGGGGCATCCTTCATTGTGACTGTAGTATATTCAACACAATGATCAAAAATCTCCAAAATGGTTCCCGTGGGTTTCTCTTGGACTTGGAATTTGCTGTCGAGATTACAGCACAGGGGGAGTACAGTGTGGGTGATACAGTACGTCTTTCTGAACTTCTCTGTTGACCAAGTTGACTGAGTCACACATCTGCAAAAGGGGACACTCCCTTTCAGTGGATATCTTCTGTCAGCTCCAATCCACCTTTGCAAAATCCACTGTAATGACTGCACAGACAACCCATAAAACAGCATTCCTCACTCGCATTTTCATCAATGACACCATCGCCCTACACCACACCTATGTGGACAATGTTGAGTCTCTTCTTTATGTGCTTGCCTGGATCATTGTACTTTACGATGGTCCACTTGGGCACAAGCACTCTGATATCAGCCATGAAAAGATGTTTCTTGCCTTGTGGAGCAAAAAAGCTGCTTCCGACCCTATGATCACCTCAAATGTGAAATTCACCTTCCTTATGGATCCTGATGATAAGACCATCAACTACTCTATGACCCCATACTGCCAAGATCTTGTCCCTCTCATTCATCAGTGGTGCTGGCTGCACAGGAAAGCTTTATTATCCCAGATGAACAACCTGCGGAGATGACAAGCATGCTCAACCACCTTAGTGAGAAACATCAACCTGAATCTGCTACTCAGCAAGTGTTTACCCCATCTGCAGAGAAGTTCTCCGCGAGTACACAAAGGCTCGTCTGCGCGTCTTCCATGAGGAAGAATTGGATGTGCCTCTCGTTCTTTTCAACGACCATGTCCTCAGGATTGACCGTGTGTTCCGCCAAGTTCAAGGCCATCTCTGGTTAACTTATGGGCGGTACCTGGCTCAGGTCTTGTACGCCGTGATGTTCAGAATGTGGATAAGCAAGATGACGGAGCTGCCCGTCGTTTGTACTCCCACACCGCCCTCAATGCTACTTGCTATGACAGAGATGGAGTGATGACTATTCGTGAAGGTGCCGAGGGCTTGTTTGCATGGCTCTATGTATTCGATGGGTCATAACAGTTGACATTTCAATGCTATTGTTCTTACCTCTGAATTTTAGGGATGTTGTTCGAGGCATGGTTAAGACGTACCATGCCATTCCGCGAGCGGGTCCTTGCTGCTCTCAGGGCAAGGTTTTGGCTTCACGTTGTTCACCAACATATCGAGAACCTTTCAACAACATTTCCGCATCTATACTCAACCCGACGTTCGCGTATCTCCCCCAGCTCCTTCCATATCTTCAACCGACTATGCGACTCCTTCATTCTCCTGGCTCTGGCATATGCTCGCTGGCACCCCAACCATCCGTTTTTCCCATGGCTGCCAGGGACCGAGTTCGTTGAACATTTCTTCGGCCTTGCAAGGATGTTCCTTCCAAACTTCGCCTATGCTGAGCTGCTCAAAATGGTCCAAAATATCATGGCTCGCCAGAAGCTGCTACTGATGGGCCAGTTCCGCGAATCACGCGAAAAAGACTCGGCGGCTGGTTACTCATCTGATTATAACCCACATCCGCCGACCGCAAAGGAGCTGGACGGCCTTCGTGTGCAATTCAGCGACCAAGACTTGAACTGTCTCGTCGAACTTGGGTTTCGTGAAGCTGCGCAAATTTGCAAGGATATTCTGCGTATTCGTGTCCCACTTCTGAACGCCGACAACTCTCTCCTGCTTTCACCCCTAGAAGCTCTGAGAAAAAAGCAGAAGGATGTGACGAAGGCATCCTCCCAGTTGGCTCTCGTCACCAGTAACAGAGTATCAGGCGACGAAGCAAACGTCGACTCTGATGACGAGTCGCATACTGAGTTGGAACAGGTGGCGTGGATGCTAGTGACGACGTTACTGACACAGCGCATGCTTTGCATGAAATTACGATCCTATCCGCACTATCCGATGACCTTGACTCCGTAATCGGAGAGTCGGAATCCTTTGTTTCTGGAACCTCAATGCTTCATGCTGCCATGTACTCAACTGCGAGCACGCTGAATAGTCTGGGCAATTTCCGCCCAAACTCTTCGAGCTTCGGGGACCAAAGTGAGATACTCGACAAGGATGGCAAAGCATCCGTCGGCCTGATCTTGAAGTCACGGTTGTCGCATCAATCAAAGGCAACAAGACACTCAGAACGTGTCATTCAATTGGACCCAAAATTTGCACTTCACCGAACGCTCAGCAGCATAGAAAAGGCAACGAAGATAACTATCCAAGAGGTATCACATCGGGTCTCCATCACTCAAGCGCTCGACGGCAGTTTCGAACAGCTGAAGAAGGCAAGGGAGTTGCGCTGGCAGAGCACGGGTAGGGCAATAGCGCAACTCATTGCACCCCAAGGTACGTGAATAATATTGCAAATAATTCAGTGTTACTAATAAATGGTACGCCAGAACTACCAAATCTCCCAACGCGAAATGTCTCCGACCTGTATCGCATAGAATGTGGGTCTTTCGTCGTCGCTCGTAGCGCCAAACGGTTCTACATCGGAGAAGTTCTTGATATCTACAAGAAAGGGGCCGGAAACCGCTATGGCTCCGTGGACTCCGCAAACTCGGCGTCGCAAATATGGTTCCACTCACTTCGTGTCTACCTCCCATTATCACAGGTATGATCAAGGTACTCACTCTTGACTAGCTATGTAACTTAGTTCATTCTCAGGAAACAGCCGAAGTCGACGAAATGATGTACGAAGATGATGATGCGGTCGACTTTGTACAGTGGCCCACATTCGCGAAGTTCTACTACCGACACCACCTCCATGCATACTCCCCTACAAGTGACATGTTATATCATGTCGGCAAGTGGGCATTCGAGGCAGGCAATGGAGCTGCACTTCGACTCAGACAAGATGCAGAAAGGCATTGGAATGCAACTACTCGACCAGTCATGAAGCAAAAACTCGTAAAGATCAAGATCTCCGGTGGTAAAATAACATTCACAAAGTAGCAGTAGTAGTCAGTCGGAAGCTAGCTACCCGTATACGACAATATCACACTGCTCGGACCCAAGCCTCCTCGGCGCAGTTCCGAGGCGTGACATGTAACGCTATGACGTGTTACATGTCTGTCCGGAATAGCAGATTTGACCCCCAAAAGATAGCAGATTCGAGACCGGAATTTGGGGGTCAGGCGGCCCGGACAGACATATGGGGGAGCTGCTGGGGCCCTGTGGCATCCTTGCTCAATCTCCTTATGCCGAGCCTCCAGAAAGTGGCTCGCCTACCACCGGCACTCCTGCCATT